>LPNX010751394.1:65598-103086 GCA_001517045.1 Pseudotsuga menziesii | reverse complement strand
GTCACACATTATTTGTATCTCACCCATTGATGGGAACCATATTAATACAAAAACCAAAAGCCACCATGCCCCAGCCCAGGAAGCACCACCTCTCCCCAGGAAATACTATGATGTCTATCGGCCATACGATGAGCTCCTACCCTCACACATCAGGGGGCAATTTGTTAACCCAAAAAATTGCTCAATGAGCTCTACATGACCTACACCACCCAAATACATCTATGTATGACCCTCATTTGACCCCCACACCCTTTCTAAGGCTCAAAAATATGAAAAAGGGCTTAGAAACCCCTAAAAAGAGCCAAATAGCTCTCATAAGGGCTAAAACCTCCAAAATGGGCTAAAACCCCTCAAAGGAGCTTAGAACCCCCAAAGGAGCTAAGAATTGGGTGAAAGGGGCTTAAAGCCCAAAAAAGGGGCTAAATCCCTAACCAGGGGCTTAAAACCCTAAATCTCAAAGAAAAAGTATAAATAGAGGGGTGGGGGTCACTCTCAAAATACTCCTTCTCTCCTTATCGTTATGTTTCCCGTGTGAGTGCCTTGAGACCATTTGCCTCTCAAGCCATTCACCCTCCCTCTCCTCCATTTCTCCATTGAGCCAAAGCTCCCATTCGATTGAGAGGTTCTCCCAAAGATAGGGCATGGTGGCCCATTTCCACCCAGAGAAGGTATATTTGTGTTTTGCTTTTCTTATATTATAGTTTTCTAACATATTTTTCTTGCAGATTTGTTGTTTAATGTTTTGTTGCAGGTTTCCATTGATTGCTTGCAACTCTTTTGTTTGCTAACAATTTCTTGTAGGGTTTCTACATCTTGGCCCTAACCTTGTGTGCAGGTTTTTCATTTCAACCAACAAGGAACCCTACCCTTCTGTCCTATAGACGGAAGGGAGTTGTTCCTTCCTATAGCAAGGGTGAAATCCCTACTACAGAGTACATCGACACTAAGGCATAGGTTGTAAACTCTTTCTCCATTTGTTAATGCAAAGTTGGTTCCTATCCCATGATATACTTGTTATGTTATAATCTTGCATGTTATTGTCAGATTCCTTAGTCACTGACATAGATCTATAGATGATGTTCTGGTATCTTTGATATCTTGTGTGTTTGATGTGTTCATGCAAGTATTTCTTCTAAGACCTTTTGTCATAGAAGAATAGTCACATCACTCCATCAAAGATTGTATTTCAGGTGTTTATAGCTTCTAGGGAAAGTCTTCCAACCTTGTCGTGAACTATTTGTTCTGGATGTGAACCATTCAGACGAGAGGAACAACTTCTATCTGCATAAGGTGCAAAATTCCTAGCAACATTGTGCATGAAGAAAAAATTAAAAAATTTCGAATCTCATTCAAACATGAATAAGATTGATAAGAACAAAAAAAATCTCATTTAAGTTAATGGGGATTAGTAACAAGTATTTTCTCTATGATATGGAAAGTGAGAGAATAAGAGAGGAAGGAGAGACACTCTCATGGTAGTTGGTATTTTGAGGGTGGTTAGAACCATGGATTGGTGTGGTTTATAATAAAAACTAAATTACATTCAAATATTCATTGAGAGTAATATAATTTAGGTCTTACCTTGTGGTAATGAGAAAAGTGGAAAAGACTATACAGGCTCACCAAGTTCCTAAGAGGCTCATGGTGAGAACCAAAACCAAGGGAATGCCTTTATTTTTCTGAAAACCACTACTAGGAAAATTAAATTGGTATGAGGCTCAAAATATAGATAGCTAAATGAACACATAATAAGAGAAAGAAAAAACACCATCCACACTATTGTGATTGGAATTCCAAAAATACTATAGCTTTTGGTTTTCATTGAAATTTCAACAATGTCACATTTCTTGAGGTGACAAAGAACCAACAGGTTCAAAAAATGCATGAGAGGGGAATGTAAATAAAAATATCAGTAAAAGGAAAATTCATTTTCACCTTCTATCATGAAAGAAATACATGCATAGAAAACAAAAGAAGACCATTTTAAGGGTGAAGCATGGTGATGAGGATAAGACTTTCGTGCTAGTGAGTTGATGTATGCTCACCACTCCCTAGGTTGTCTGAAATTAGAACCGCAAGCACCCCAAATACAAGTTCCTAAAAAAAGAAAAAAATAGTTTCCCTATCATTATATAGATGGAGGACCAAAAAAATGGTAACGATTAATGTGAAAAAATTATCTCATACCATAGATTTGAAATATTGAATTTGCTCATAGGGGATGGGAAGAGACCAATGTTTTTTGCTATAGCCCATGGTAATTCTCTTTTCAATGTGGATACTATGTATTCGATGAGGCTAGGAAAAATAATATGTGACATGGATGTGAGTCATACCACATGCTCTAACAATGGTGCAATATGACACAATTACAATTACATTGATGCAACCAATTATTTTCTTGAAAATATACATCATAAAAGGGGAAATAGAAGTTTCTATCAAATTATAAATTAATGATGATTTAGAGGTAAGCCTTATATTTTATTTATTTATGATAACTATTGTGTACTTTTATAGGATTCTGAGTCGAATGAGAAGATTATGTTAGGAATTTATATTTGGTAGACTCTCTAGGTTATCAATCAAGAGAAAATTATTGGATTATTGTAGGACATAGTATGAAACCTACAAAAAATGATTTGAAAATGTTGTGGAGGGTGTTGATGAAATTGTCATTGATGCCAACATGGACTTGTAATGGCCCAAAAGGTTGTCATTGATGCCACCAAATCTGACCTTTTGTTCTTTGGACCCCTTACAGAGTGGGTTTGTGCCTTGAAGCACCTTTTACCCAGTTGACAAGGTCTTTGTACCCACAAGGATGGATCTTGTAGCCACCACCTTGTTTAAGATGTTGAAGACCCTACTGATGGTGCTGAAGATCCTAAAGATGGTGATGAAGCCTTTGTGGATGATGGTGAATCCATATATGGGTTGGAGAAGAATTAATGACCCGTTATGTGGTCATTCATGCTCTAATGGTGTCATTGTACCCTAACAGAAGGTATAGTTACCCCATAGGTGATTTCATGATGGATCTTGACCCTTGGAGGTCTCCTGGTGTGGTTGAGGTGGTTGAATAATCCTATGAAGCTCCTTTCTTGATGAATAATCCCTAAAGAATCCCTTCGACCCACATTTGATTGATAAATGGTCCTTAAAGGTGATGATGTGGTCATTAATGAGTTGATGAAGACTTGGAACCCTTGATGAAGATCTTGATGGTCGTGTAGCCCTTGTTGGGATCAGGAAACCTGTGGAGATGGTAATTATGCATGAGAATTTTTGTAACCCACATAAATGGCACCATTGTGACCCTTGGACACTATATGATCATTGCTGGTGCATTTGGAAATGATTTGGGTCTTGGAATCCATACATATGGTGGTTTTTAAGCCCATGATTGTTGGAGCCTTTGATATAATGGAATATTTGGTCATGATTCTCTCATCACTTGCTGAAGGAGTCCTATGTGATGGGATTGAAGTCCATGGAAAGTATCTTATTTAAATATTATATGATATCTTTAAAGGAGTCCTTGAAACCCTTGCATTTTGTGCCTTGGGTCTTTAACCCACACACTTGGTAGCTTGTTGATGGTGATGTATGGTCCTCTTTGTAGATATATGGCTATTGGGATGTAGATGGAGGTAGAACCCATGGAAGTGCCTTGATATGTTGAATAATACTTTGAAACTCTTGTAGTTGGTGGTATGGTCATTGGCACCCTCATGTGTGGGATCTTTGACATCTTGAACATATTGAAGAACTTAAGGGTATTAGACCAAGAATTTTCAAATAAACCCATAATAGGGAGATATTCCTCATAAAAATATTGTTTTTGATATGTGGAACATATTCTAACTCCATACAGTTGAAGAGATATTAATTTTTGAAGTTGGTGCACCCCACCTTTTTGGGTCAGTCGACCAAACAAAAGATAATTTAATTATTTGTAATTTTGAATTGCATGTCGGCTTGGTTTGAGGTACTAACTTTCCTCCACAACCTATATAAATAGAATAACAAACATTTCATTTGTTCATCATCAATTCTCTCATTATTTTCACAACTCTTGGAGAAAAGTGCGAAACTTTGTGGAGGAGAAATTTATGGGCATCTTCACTAAGATTCGCATAACTTTCTCATACGGAATCAGAATTACAAAATTATTGGCTCGTTGGAAAGAATGTTACGAAGGATATGTGACAGCATGATATAGAGATTATTTTGGTTTGTCTATTGTTTCTTCATCTTATGATCTTCAAAAAGGTATGGTTTATGATTCTACGTTTCTCTTGTGATGGCACATATCTCTCATGGATAGAGTTAATATTTGATATTAATATGTGAGCGTCTATATTGGTATATGTATTTGGAGTTATTATGGAGGATATGACGATGATGTTTCATACCTTTATGCTATGATATGATACACTTTATGATGATAATGCATGTGATAATGATGTACACTCTATGATGTTGATGCACCCCTATACAATATGATGTACATGCATACCATAGTGTGATGATGCTCTACTATGCACTATGATGTATACTTTATTATTATGATGCATAAATGGTGCACAGTGAGATTATGATGATGGATATTTGAATACGAGGATCCATACCCTATGACGATGATGAATACCCTATGACAATGATGCATACCTATGATGTTGATGCATGATGATGCATGCCTTATGTTCTATGAAAGCAGAGCATAATTACTTGTTCAGTAATTGTGTATGATGAGGTGTACAATGATGAGTACATAAGCAAATTTACCAATTTGACCAGCAATATTAATGAGAAAAAAAGAATGACCAATAGTGATGTGCAAAGTTGATGTCTAGAGATACTTGGGCAGCAGTGATGAGCAGCTATGATGAGAAACAGTGTTGAGTAGCAGTGATGAGCATATTGACCCGAGATTGATGAGAATATTGACCAAATATTGATTAGCAGTGTTGATCAGCAGAGTGATGAGAAGAGATTGATGTGCAGAGTAGAGGTTGGTTGTGTAGCAGAGCCATATGATTTCTTGTAAGAATAATCTTGCACTTGAGGATTGGACTCCTCAAACCCTTTTTAGTTGGAGATAAGAAAACCAGGTTGGGTCCTATTATGAAATTTGGTGCTCTTTTCATTAGTTGGTGCTCATTGTAATTGAGAATATTTTTGTCTTCCATGTACAATAAATAAATATAAAAATTCCATATATTCTTGTGTCTCTTTTTATGTGATGTTGTAATTATGAATTATGATCAAGTTGATTATGCAATTTATGACATAATGATTGATATCCTCTGATTGACTAAAAGAAGGTACATAGCTTAAAATTTCTCACACATTGATTCACCTCCCCTCTTAGTGTGGCCATTGTGTCCAATAATTGGTATCAGATCCGACCTTCATCACAAGCCTAACAAGCTTGAAGGAGATCCATGGAGACGCAGTGGAAGCAACAGAATATTCATCAAGCAATGACATGCATGTACTTGATATGGTAGATTATTTCAGTTGAAGGAGAAATATAAAGGCATATATGAAGAAGTTTGGTTTTTGGGAGATTGTGATAAATCCACCCACTCCATCAAATAAGAAGGGAAAGGTACTTGCACGGAAGGAAGCAAAGAAGGACAATACTACATCCTTGAAGTTCCTCATGGATGGACTTCAAGCTAAGTGAAGGAAAGTGTAGGGGAGTACACTTCATCCAAATATCTATGGTTCAAGTTGGAGAGCGAGAATCAAAAGGAAAGACCAAAACCCAAAAAGACGGACCAAGAATCAGAATACAAGCCCCCATAAGAGATCAATCAAGAAGAAGACAAGCAAGAAGAGGAATTCAGTAGAGGTATGGACTCTTATGATTGTAATGATAGCTCATGTGATGAAATTGATAATGTTCTTGTAGATGAGGATGAATGGATATCAAAGGTTGCACATGATATACATCTCACGTTACTAAATATTGATGTAAGGGCCAACTAGGTCATGAACACAATAAATATGAACCATAGTGAATTCATGAAGTTCAAAAAGAAAATATTGGACTCTTTGAATGAATATCAACATAATACCATGACAACGAAGGTGTTGCTTGTAAATCTCAAACACAAGCACAAAGAGTTGCAGTATCAGATGAAAGATAAGGATGATTAAGTTGAACAACTAAAGACTGAATTGATTTGTCAAGAGGAAGAACAAGAAGAGCTTGTTGAAGAGCTTGAAGAAACTGGGTAGGATAATCATGATATGAAGACTCAGCTAGATTAAACCAAGAGGATAGAAGAGATCTTCAAGAATCAGTTGGAAGAAAAGGAGTAAACAATCGAAAGGATGGAATGGAGGTAGTCGGTCTGAGGAAGAAATGTGAGAAGAATGATGCTTTTGTCAAGTTCAAGTACAGTTCACTTATTATAGATAATATCTTGTATTTCTAAATATGTATTTGGATTTATTATGGAGGCTATGATGACGATGTTTCATACCTTTATTCTATGATATGAAACACTTTATGATGATAATGCATGTGATAATGATGTACACTCTATGATGTTGATGCACTCCTATACAATATGATGTACATGCATACCATAGTGTGATGATGCTCTACTATGCACTATGATGTATAATTTATTATTATGATGCATAAACGGTGCATAGTGAGATGATGATGATGAATATTTGAATATGAGGATCCATACCCTATGACGATGATGCATACCATATGGCAATGATGCATACCTATGATGATGATGCATGACGATGCATGCCTTATGTTCTGTGAAAGCAGAGCATAATTACTTGTTCAATAATTGTGTATGATGAGGTGTACAATGATGAGTACATAAGGAAATTTACCAGTTTGACCAGCAATATTAATGAGCAGAAAAGAATGACCAATAGTGATGTGCAAAGTTGATGTCTAGAGATACTTGGGCAGTAGTGATGAGCAGCTATGATGAGAAATAGTGTTGAGTAGCAATGATGAGCATATTGACCCGAGATTGATGAGAATATTGACCAGATATTGATGAGAAGTGTTGACCAGCAGAGTGATGAGTAGAGATTGATGTGCAGAGTAGAGGTTGGTTGTGTAGCAGAGCCATATGATTGCTTGCAAGAATAATCTTGCACTTGAGGATTGGACTCCTCAAACCCTTCTTAGTTGGATCTAAGAAAACCAGGTTGGGTCCTATTATGAAAGTTGGTGCTCTTTTCATCAATTGGTGCTCATTGTAATCGAGAATATTGTTGTCTTCCATGTACCATAAATAAATATAAAAATTCCATATATTCTTGTGTCTCTTTTTATGTGATGTTGTGATTATGAATTATGATCAATTTGATTATGCAATTTATGACATAATGATTGATATCCTCTGATTGACTAAAAGAAGGTAAATAGCTTAAAATTTCTCACACATTGATTCACCCCCCCTCTTAGTGCGGCCATTATGTCCAATAATTGGTATCAGATCCGACCTTCATCATGTCAAGCCTAACAAGCTTGAAGGAGATCCATGGAGACATGGTGGAAGCAACAGAATATTCATCAAGAAATGTCATGCATGTACTTGATATGGTAGATTATTTCAGTTGAAGGAGAAATATGAAGGCATATATGAAGAAGTTTGGCGTTTGGGATATTGTGATAAATCCACCCACTCCATCAAATAAGAAGGGAAAGGTAGTTGCACGGAAGGAAGCAAAGAAGGAAAATACTACATCCTTGAAGTTCCCCACGGATGGACTTCAAGCTAAGTGAAGGAAAGTGTAGGGGAGTACACTTCAGCCAAATATCGATGGTTCAAGTTGGAGAGCGAGAATCATAGGGAAAGACCAAAACCCAAAAAGACGGACCAAGAATCAGACTACAAGCTCCCATAAGAGATCAATCAAGAAGAAGACAAGCAAGAAGAGGAATTCAGTAAAGGTATGGACTCTTATGATTGTAATGATAGCTCATGTGATGAAATTGATAATGTTCTTGTAGATGAGGATGAAGGGATATCAAAGGTTGCACATGATATACATCTCACGTTACTAAATATTGATGTAAGGGCCAACTAGGTCATGAACACAATAAATATGAACCATAGTGAATTCACAAAGTTCAAAAAGAAAATATTGGACTCTTTGAATGAATATCAACATAATACCATGACAATGAAGGTGTTGCTTATAAATCTCAAACACAAGCACAAAGAGTTGCGGTATCAGATGAAAGATAAGGATGATTAAGTTGAACAACTAAAGACTAAATTGATTAGTCAAGAGGAAGAACAAGAAGATCCTGCTAAAGAGCTTGAAGAAACCAGGTAGGATAATCATGATATGAAGACTCAGCTGGATTAAACCGAGAGGATAGAAGAAATCTTGAAGAATCAGTTGGAAGAAAAGGAGTAAACAATCGAAAGGATGGAATGGAGGTAGTTGGTCTCAGGAAGAAATGTGAGAAGAATGATGCTTTTGTCAAGTTCAAGTACAATTCACTTGTTATAGATAATATCTTGGATTTCTAAATATCTCCATGTGACAAGACTGGTCTTGGTTACAAGAAGGCAAAAGAAAAATATGAAGATGACACTTGGACTCCAGAAGTAGGTCCATCAACATCCAAAGTTTCTCCCCATGCACTTGCACATGACAACAACAACTTTGGAAGTTCAAAAATGAAACAAGGAGTTAGTTCTATTTTTCAAAGCAAGCTCAGAAGAGGAAAAACTCCAAGATGGAACCAGAGTCCCAGGTATGAAAGTGGATTTAATGGTTATTTCTATTTTTGTTCTAACTTTGGTCATAGAGATGTGGATTGTAAACTTTACAAAAGAAGAAGTGGTGGAAGGCCCAATGAATCAGTTATATGTTGGACAAGCAATAAAATTGGACATGTTGCTACCACATGTCACACATTGATATGTTACACATGTGGTGGGTTTTGTCACAAAGCCCAAGAATGTGCAAGTTAAAGAATTCAACCAAGGAGGAGTCCACCATACACATCAGCAAGGAGAACTAGTAAACCTTGGAAGAAGAACAATCTAGGAAGATTTCAAGATCAGAAGAAAAAGGCCTACAATCAGGGATAGTCTAAGGCATGGATACATGAAGTATATCAAAGAAGTGTTGGAAGTTCCAACAACTCAGTCAGGTGTTGAACATGCAACCATTTTGGTCACATAGTTTCATATTGTTGTACAATGAGGTGTTATAGTTGAAGTGACCTTGGGAACAAATCTAAATATTCTTGGATTAAATGAAAAAAACCCTTGAGAAGTTTCCTATACAACTCATAAAGGAAATACAATACAGATGAAGGGACAAATAATGAAAGGAAAAATTACAAGAAGCAAGTATGGATGAATAAGACCGAGTAGTTGTAGATAGGAGAGGTTGATCAGAGTAGGGAGGATGGATTCCATATGGAAAGAAAATCCTAAGGTCTCTCAAAGACCTTATCACACCTTGAGTTCATAAGGTTGGAGGATGAACTCAAAGGAGGAAATATGGTTACTCCAAGCATACAGATCGGTCCTAGGATCATGCATATTGAAAGGGGGAGAAATGATTAGTAATTTCAGATGCAGATATGTGGACACCCTTTTCCATTGATGTCAAAGGGGGAGTGATCAAGAAATAAGGGGAGCATGCTCACAGGGGGAGAATGAGTTGTTTTCATCAATGGAAAATGGGTATATTGCTGATGAAATTGTCATTGATGCTAGCATGGACTTGCAGTGGCCCCATATGTTGTCATTGATGCCACCAAGTATCATGTGCAATGCTTTGGAACCCTTATAGAGTGGGTTTGTGTGTTGAAGCACCTTGTACCCAGTTGACAAGGTCCCTGTACCCACAAGGTTGGATCTTGTATACAACACCTTGTTGAAGACGTTGAATAGCCTGTTGATGGTGTTGAAGATCCTGGATATGGTGTTGAATCCTTTGTGGATGATGGTGAATCCCTAGATGGGTTGTATAAGCATTAATGACTCATTATGTGTTCATTCATGCTCGGATTGTGTCATGGTGCCCTAGGAGAAGGTTTAGTAACCCCACAAGTGATTTCATGATGGATCTTGACCCTTGGAGGTATATTGTTGTGGTTGAGGTGGCTGAATAAGCCTATGAAGACCCTTGCTTGATGAAGAAGCCCTAAAGAATCCATTGGAACCATATTTGATGGCTTAATGGTCCTTAAATGTGATTATGTGGTCATTAATGACTTGATGAAGACTTGGAACCCTTGATGAAGATCTTAATGCCTAGGTAGCCCTTGTTGGGGTCATGGAACCCTTGGAGATGCTAATTATGCATGAGAAAGTTTGTCACCCACATAAATGGTGGAATGATGACCCTTGGACACTATATGATCATTGATGGTGCATTTGGAAATTATTTAGGTCTTGGAATCAATACATATGGCAGTTTGTAAGCCCATGCTTATTGGAGCCTTTGATATGATGGAATATTTGGTCATGATTCCCTCATCACTTAGCGATGGAGTCCTATGTGATGGGATTGAATTCCATGGAAACATATTGTTTAAATATTATATGATATCTTTAAAGGAGTCCTTGAAACCCTTGCATGTTGTGCCTTGGTTCTTGAACCCACACACTTGGTAGCTTGTTGATGGTGATGTATGTTCCTATTTGTGGTTATATGGATATTGGGATGTAGATGGAGGTAGAACCCATGGAAGTTCCTTGATATGTTAAGGAATACTTTGAAGAAGACTTTGAAACTCTTGTAGTTGGTGGTATGGTCTTTGGCACCCTCATATGTGGGGTCTTTGACGTCCTAAACATATTGAATAATTTAATGGTATTAGACCAAGAAATTAAAATAAACCCATCATAGGGAGACATTCCTCATCAATCCATTTCTGTTGATATGTGGAGCATCTTCTAACTCCATACGGTCGAAGAGATATTAATTTTTGAAGTTGGTGCACCCCTCCTTTTTAGGTCATCCAACCAAACAAAAGAGAATTTAATTATTTGTAATTTTGAATTATATGTCGGCCCAGTTTGAGGTACTAAATTTCCTCTACAACCTATACATTTTATTTCTCCATCATCAATTCTCTT
This sequence comes from Pseudotsuga menziesii, assembly GCA_001517045.1. NCBI lineage: Eukaryota > Viridiplantae > Streptophyta > Pinopsida > Pinales > Pinaceae > Pseudotsuga > Pseudotsuga menziesii. The sequence goes on along the minus strand of LPNX010751394.1, from coordinate 91,978 downwards.
ATTACTTTTGTAACTCTCAGAGAAAAGTGCGAAACTTTGTGGAGGATAAATTTATGGGCATCTTCACTAAATTTTTCATAACTTTGTCATACATAATTAGAATTACAAAATTATTGGCTCATTGGAAATATTGTTACGAGGGATATGTGATGACATGATATAGAGATTATTATTTTTTTTTACTATTGTTTCTTCATCTTATGATCTTCAAAAAGGTATGGTTCATGCTTCTGGTTTTCTCTTGTGATGGCGCATGTCTCTCATGGATAGAGTTAATATTTGATCTTAGTATGTGAGCCTCTATATTGGTATATATATTTGGAGTCATTATGGAGGCTATGATGATGATGTTTCATACCTTTATTCTATGATATGATACACTTTATGTTGAGAATGCCTGTGATAATAATGTACACTCTATGATGTTGATGCACTCCTATATAATATTATGTACATGCATACCATAGTGTGATGATTCTCTCCTATGCACTATTATGTATACTTGATGATGATGATGCATAAACAATGCACAATGAGATGATGATGATGTATATTTGATGATGATGATCCATACCCTATGAAGATGATGCATACCCTATGACAATGATGCATACCTATGATGATGACACATGGCGATGCATGCCTTATGTTTAGTGAAAGAAGAGCATAATTACTTGTCCAGTAATTGTCTATGATGAGGTGTAGAATGATGTGTACATGAGAATATTGACCATCTTGACCAGTAGTATTAATGAGAATAAAATAATGACCAAGAATGATGCACAAAGTTGATGTGCAGAGATAATTGAGCAGCAGTGATGAGCGACTGTGATAAGCAGTAGTATTGAGCATATTGACCAGAGATTGATGATCATATTGACCAGATATTGATGAGAATTGTTGACCAGCAGAGTGATGAGGAGAGATTGATGTGCAGAAAAATAGGTTGGTTGTGTAGCAGAGCCATATGATTTCTTGCAAGAAGAATCTTGCACTTGAGGATTGGACTCCTCAAACCCTTCTTAGTTGGAGCTAAGAAAACCAGGCAAATTCATGTTATGAGATTTGGTGTTCTTTTCATCAGTTGGTGCTGATTGTAATCAAGAAGATTGTTGGATTCCATGTACAATAAATAAAGATCAAAATTCTAGATATTATTGTGTCTCTTTTGATGTGATGTTGTGCTTATGACTCATTATTAATTTGACTATGCAATTTATGACATAATGATTGATATTCTATGATTGACTAAAAGAAGGTAAAAAACTTAAAATTTCTCACGCTGATTCACACCCCCCCCCCCCTTCTAAGTGTGTCCATTGTGTCCAATAGAGGGAAGTATTAGATAGGATGAGAAAGATGGTTCATGTTGGTTTGATTAGGCTTTATGCCACAAGTTAGTTAGATACTTGGAACCAAAGGTCCATCTGTTTAAGTCCCCTGGAAAATATATGTACATATGTTGTGAGGATGTATATACGTTGATGGTTTTTCCCATTAAATGGAAGATAAACTCATATAAAAAGGTCTATAGGTATGTAGTCTAAATTATGTTGATAGGGAAAACCTTATAACTTGGAAATTGGATAAGATCAAGGACATGAACCTAATTCTTAATGAACACATGAAAATAATTTCCATATGGATATATTTTCATGATAGTCATGGTAGGATTATTAAACTAATCACCTTCAAACCCTACTCAAACCTCTCAGGTCAATATGGTCAAATTCGCACCAGTTGATAATGGTACTCAAAAGGGTGGTAAAACAAAGAAACATCATAAGAAGAAAGTGAACAAATGGGAAAAATACCAATCCAACTATCGATACTCATTCTACCAAAAAGGAAGGGGAAAAAATTTGTTTTCCTTGCAATATTTTTTAAGGACACCATCTTACATATTAGTGTATACACATGGGTCAAATTCACAAGTACATGGATCATCAGGTATTTACCTCACAATAAGATGTCTTGAAGGGTGCTGATACTATTTTCATGTGTGATCAGGACGTCTCATTGTAAAATCATGCTTGAGACTATGGTGCTTCTTATAAGAATTCAATCGCACTCGATCCATCCTCATCATAGATGGGTGGCTCCCTTCACATTAAAAATACACCAGTTGAAATTCTTCCACAATTTTTTAAGGAAGTTTGAAAAACAAATCTCACAACACCCATGCACACATGGTTGATAATTATAGAATTGTTGAGGACTTGCTCAAGAACCTTGTGCCATGTCTATACTATAAGTCCTATAGAGTTGTCCCTTAAAACTAAAGGCATTACTAAATGTGATTGGAAGTATGGATCTGTTTTACTCAAATATCATAGCTTTCCCTCTTTGTCAATCTTCCCTTAGGATCCCTTCTCAAGTATCTTTTTAGACCCATGTTAAGTCACGAGGAATTAAGATCTATTGGAACGTAATATATGAGGGTGATTCCACTTGTGTAATGTCCATATATTATTGGAAGGCCTTGGGTTCTCCTACTTTCCCCCCATCAAATACTATGGTGCAAGCCTTTGAAGGGCATGTGATTCATCCTAATGGGACCATTCGCTCTTTTTCCTTTTGAGTTGGGAGAGAAGACAGTTAATGTCAATGCCTACTTCATTAAATCACCATTGGATTATAATTTACTTTGGGAATAAGTTGGATATATTCTATGATTTCAGTTCTCTTGGTAGCCTTACATGTGATTATTTTTCCTCATCAAGGGAAAGTGGTCACCATCTATCAGTTAGACTTATGCACAATTCATTAAAGGGATCCTATAGGTGAAAATGTTCCTCTCATTATTTTTACCAACTAAAAACATTCTAGTATTGGGGAAGGTATCTTTAATGATTCTTCCTCGATGGGTACCTTCCCTATTTCATTTCCACTATGTTATGTTTCCTATTCTCCGATTCACATAGTTTATTCAATACTTGTTTGATGGACATCTATTGAGGACACCACTACACCATTGATAAAACCTAACATGTTGGATCCATGGATTGTTCCAAAGTATTATGTTCCTACTATGGGTAAGTCACCAATAATTGGAAGTCACACTAGAGACAATTCACTAGTCATTGCAAGTCATACTAGAGAAAAGGCACCATTCTTTACAATTCAGTCACTAGTCACTGCAAGTCATACTGAAGATAGGAAACCAACCACTACATGTCATGTTAGGGGAAAGAAACGAGATACTATAGGTCACGATGGGAGAATGGATTTGGTTGATTCTAATTCTTCTAATAGATATGTAGACCGCTATGATATTGATTTCGATGCTACAGACTCTAGAACTTCTTTCATATTTGATCTTCCTCACAATTTTGATCTCATTGACTATAGGTCCTCATGCCAAGGTGTTCTTGATCCTCAGTTGGTTGACTATGGTTACAAATAAATTTAATTTCATTAATGTTGGAAATATTCACACCTAATTAACACATATCAAATCTTTATTTTTGGAGTGTTTTAATTTATGATCATGTTATTAATGTTTCTTGGATACATGAATTTGCATTGGATTCATGGTTTCTTAGGAATCGTGCTTTACAAATTTATCAGTCTAGTTAGGTATATTTAGAAACTTGCATATAGTTTCATGCCTTCCCTATGTCATGATGCATTTAAAGCTTTCACCACCCAAATTCTCCATAGGCTTGAACATGTTGGATCTTGGTGCATCATCATTGTCTATCTGCATTTTGCACTAGACCAACATAAGAGCCTACCTATAATGTGCACCATAGTTAGAAACTTAATTTCCATGTTGGTTACCATGTTCAATTTTTATTATAGGACCATGAACCTTTTTAGTTGTACCATGAATTTGAGAAGCATCAAACCTCTCTTTGTCATTTATTTCTAGACATCCTTTATAAAGCTCCCATTTTTTTTCATTATACATTTTATTTTTCTCATGGTTACTTGCACATATATGCTTAATGATTCATTATATATTTCATACTTCCATTGTATTAATTATGTTTCTATCCATTTTCATCTATTGCATTTGTGTTCTAAACCATGTCCTTGGAAGAAACATTCTAATGAGTTTCCACCTAGTTCCCAACACCTTTCTTGCATTGTGTTTTGGATAGGTATGTTACATGTGCTTAGAACATATTTGCATGTCTTAAGAGACTTATTTATTCCACTATAATATAACATTATTTGTTTGTTTTTAAGTATTTTTAACTATGAAAAAATAAATAAAAAATCAAATATTTATAAATTAAAAAAGAAGAAGAAAAACACATGGTATTTTCAGTGACATCCATTGAACTTGAGGTATGCTTCTTAAAATGGAATATAGGGATAGGTTTTTAGATGCACATTCCATTGAATCTTCAACCATAACTATTCCCATTTTACATATTAGGTTCGATCCCACCAAGTGGAAATATTCACCCTTTCTTTCCGCACGTCGTTATTTTTATGGTACTGACTACCCACCATGGGAACCCTAGATTAATACCTTGCTTTGCAATTGGTGCTCACATTGTAATTATTTGTAGGCACATGAACCTTTAATTAGCCCCACCATGGCTCATCATTGAAACCACATGCTCTTTCTTTGCATATTTCTTCTATCCATATCATATGGGGTATTCCCAACCATGTTATTGCACTTGATGTTTGCATATTATTATTGTTGATCATGTCTCGGTGCAAAATACTAAGCCACTATTTTCCATGCTTACCATTACTACAATCACTGTTGACCTATAGAATTTCCATCACCCTAGGTTATGTATTTTTCTACCTTTTTTCCATGGAGAGAACCACCATGATGAGTTGACTTTATTTGGCCAGTGCTCTACTATATCCCTTTACATAATTCAGTTACATGCGATTGGAACACCAATGCATCCTATGAAGCCACTTATTCTCTCCAACTAAGCATCCTTTTATCTATTTTTTGGGTTCCAAAAACATGTACAAATTTTTTTATCGAGTATACTTTTACCTCTTTTTAGGGCTGGAAAAACCTCCACAAAAATGACACTATCAAGAATACTTTTATCTCTCTTTGGTGCTCATAAAAACATGAAGGAGACACCTAATAAGGGGCAGAGTTCATGTATTTACCTATACAACCATGGGGAAGCAATTTACCATGTCACCCTTGAACATGGAGCATGTTTGAGTCTTCATATTACAATTGGGTGGTAGCTTGCATAAGAGTTGTACCATCTATAAGAGTTTTTTATTCCTCTAACTAGTTACTTTTTCAGTATGTATGGAGAATTATTTTCTCTATTATGAATGTTGTCATTATATTTATGGGTTTCAATATTCAATGCTACCAGGTAATTATTGTGTCATGTTGTACGTTAAAGGGAAGTAAACTTAAGTTAGACATATAGAGTCTTGTTGAACTTCCATCCCATCCATCCCTATGTTAGTTGTGCTTACTGCAAGTTCCATCTATTCATATTTACTCCCAATTAATGTTTCATGTTGATTGATGGAGGATACATCAAGTCCCTCCTCTTACGGATTTCTTCCTATTGATGTAAACTGCTTATGAAGTGGATCTTGACACCCGTAAGTACCTTGGTGTTGTTAGTCCTTTGAATTGGCTTATTTTGCATAGTGATTTTAGTTGTTCATGCTAGCATACTCTTTCCTTTTTACTTTAGATCCTATCTTTTTTTCATTATAAACCCTTAAAAATTCATGATTATGTCGTCTAAGGTTTGCACGACCAAATTATTTTTATTGTTCCTGGTGTTAACATAATTGAGTTGGTTTTGCTGGTTAAATATGGTAACTAACACTCGATTATAGGTTTTGGAGATATTTACAGGTTTTCTGGAAAAACATATAAATCAAATAGTTTTGGATACTTGCAGATGTACAAGTGAAAAATGATCACATGGGTTTTATTCAGGATTGTCTAGATCATATTATCCTCCTTTTGATTTGGAATATTGTGCCATGACATTGCCTAGGGATCAAACTAATTGAATACTGGTTGTATAACTGAATACACAAAGTTTCCTATATCCGAGGATCTATTGATTCTTCAAACTTGATAGGTCCTCTATAGCTTGTTAAGATTTAATGGGTTCTTGAATTGTAATGGATAAGCAATTGTAATGGATGTAATGATATCAATCATATCTCTTCTTTTAGTTTAACATGAATTACCTTCCTTCAATTTCTCCGTGATTGATGTAATGACTATTGAGCGCATGTCTCTTAATCTTTCTATCCTTATCCAGATCGATCTCTATAAATGTATAGTGTGAACTTTATTCATAAATTAAAAAATTTTTCTTGATACATCAATTGTTATTCCATTGTGAACATTTTATCTTTTTCTTAATATAACATATGTTATGTGTTTGGCGTTTTAAGCTTCAAGCTTCTATAGATCATAGTTTGTAACCTGAGAGGGAAGGGATCCCTTCAAAGGTACATTGCCACTTTTTTTTAATATAAAATCTCTATAAATTTGTATATTTTGTTGTGTGCATTAATCAACTTGTATAACCCACTTAATTACAATGAGAACTCATTATAAAATTCAAGATTTGATCTTTATATTAATTTTATCATAGAATGGATAAAATTCTATAGAGATTTTATGGTTTGACTTTGAATTGCATAGGATTATAACATGTTCACACATCAAAAAATATAACAATAGAACTATTTTTTTACAATTGAATGCTTTAACCATGAACTAGAGATCTTGAAAAAACAAAGTAATGCATCATTAACCAGGGCAGAGACCTCCAAAAATATCAATCATTCATGGTATTATATCGAGATAATTTCAAAATAACAATTGGAAACGTCATGCAGATCTAGTTAGGATTTGTTTCACTTATAGGTTCACTGCAATCAAAGTTATAATATTTACACCATTTGATCAAACCTAGTTCCATGTTGATAAGCAGTAAGAACTGTAAGAATATTATCAATACATGTGTATCTACCAAGTGACCATTTGGTTGATAAATATTTAACACTTTGTTGTTTGGTTTAATTACAAGTTATTGAGATAGGATTAATTTGATGTAATTTAAAATTACAGTTGGATTTATCATAGACTAGCTATGCATAAACTATGTTCATCTGACATAATTTTACGTACCTTAGTTGATGATTAAATAGTGGAAATTAGTAAGTATATAATCTTACCAATATTTTTGGCATTGTTTCCTAGGATGGTATGGAAAGAGATAGAATACATAGTTATATATATTTAGTTAATCATTTTAAGTGAGGTGTGCATAAGCTACAAACATTTACAGAAAAAAAGGAGGAGAATTTAATAAGACGAGAGGTAAGAACCTGCACTATTGTCATTGGTGAAAGAAGGTAAGTATTCATACTCTAACACCATTTGGTGAAGACATTACAAATATTTATCATGTTTGTAACAAATAAATAGAAATAGGGATAATAGAGGAATATTTAGCAGTAGAGTAGTTTTAAATTTTGGAAACACAAGTAATTCATATTTTCAAAACAAGAAAACATCCCCATCTCATACTAATATTAAATTGGTTGGTAATATAACTTTGACAGGGAGGATTCTAGAAGAACAAACTATTGCGTCTTAAATTGAAACACCAATTGATAAAGAGCTACAACCTGCAGATCCACAAATTGAAGGTAAATATACTCGACTAGAACATTTAGGAACAATACTAACACTTGTGATTGCATAATTTGCACATCTAGAACTATCAGCTAACACTACCCCTTAAATTATCCTTCGAGGACTTGTTAATGAAGCCTTTACTCCAACTTCAATTTAGGAAGTTGTTTATGAGATATACAAGGAAGTATATGACCAACAAACCTTATGTTAACCTGGTTTTTGAACCATATATTTTATATTTAAGTTCAAATACCATGGGATTTAATGGTCGAGGGTCAAACCATGGAGAAACTGAGAACCGATATTGAGATCTAGGTGAAACAAACTTTGGGTTCCCTATTTTGGATAATAAATGAGGTATTTCTACGAAAAATATCCCTCCATCTATTTTACCTGAGTTCCATGATATTCCCAATGAATACCCTAATGTTTCATATTTGAGTTCAACATTTTATGTCGAAGTTATAATTATAATCAAGATGGACATAAACTAAAATTGTTTACTGGAACATTGAAATACTATGCACTCAAGTGGTTCATTAGATTGATAGATGACTCATTAACCACATGGGATGATATGAAATTATCCTTTCTTAATAAATATCATGATTATTGCAAGCATATAAATTCAAAAGAAGAAAGTTTTACTATGCAACAAAGAGAGGAGGAGAGTTTAGAATATTTTCTTGAGAGGTTTTATATAACTTGAAAAAATCTAAACACATAGGTTTGAATGAATATACAATTTGAAATATCCTCTTGAGAGGAGTTAGGGATGTATCTCAATTTCCTCTTATAGAAATCCATAACTTGTGCAGGAAATATCCATGAAGTAGAAGAAAAGTTGTAAAAAGGATTTGAGACCATCTGTCCTAAGTGACAAAGTCAGACACATGAGGGGTTTCAAGGGATGAAATTGTAAATCTTCTAGAAAAATTATAAACAGAACTATTGGGATAGATTGGTTCAGAATTAGAAACTTTTAAGACTAAGAAATGTCAGTAAAAAGAAAATGAAGAAGATGTTCTTTATCAATTGTTATGTGTTAGATGTAGGAGGAATCACCCTCTACTAGATTTTCCACTTGATAATGTGTATTTATGTTACTTATGTCAAGGAAATCACTCCATATACAATCTCCCTTTGCTTCCAGGACTAATGTTTTTCTACAGTGGATGAGATGGAGCTACTAAAATGGTAAATTTTGTATCTCAAAATAAAGCTTGGAAACCTTGTGCAACACCAAGTAATTTTAATTCACAATATTTTGTTCCATATACAATACCTGGTGCACATAATTCATAATCATGGAAAACTTCAGCACCATGTTATCCTATTCAAAGTACAAATCAACCTTAGCAACATATATGGATATTCACCAGTCCTGGAAACATGTCATTTTATCAATCTCCACAACAACAATGTCCTTTTCCATAGCAGCAATACTTTTATCGATCACAAAAACAATATTGATAGAAATAAAATACCCAACCATACCCCATTACTCAATAATACCCTGAACATGTTGTGCAACAACATCCATAAAATCAACAAAATTACCCATCCTAGTAGCACCAATTAGTATAATCACAAGATTTATCACTTCCACCAAATAAGCCACCACCTCATCCTACCCAAATACCAACCCATCCAATACCAAATCCAAATAATAATGTACTTCAAGAAGTTAGTCATATTGAACAAAAAATTCTGACATATGTAGTTCATTTGAGGTCTGGAAAAGTACTCAATCCAACATCAACATTCACCATAGAAAAAACTAAAAAATCATAAATGAAAACCAACAATACCTCCTGAAACATTTGGAAATAGAAACCCTGAAAAAACAAAACAATATTGTCGAGAGGAAAAAATTGAAGCTACAACAAGACCCTTCCTTTAAGACAAGAACAACAGAGGTGACCAAAACACCTCCTTATCCTAAAAGTTTTATTGTTCAAAAATTAGTCCCTGTTTTTTTTAAATTTATTTCTTGTCTAAACTCGATAATTTTTATGTTTGAATCCATTTACTACAATCTATTAGAATCATACCAATATTCATACAAAAAAATTAAGGAAATTTTTGTTAAGAATCCAGGTAGGAAAAGGAAGGATCCTCCAAGCATAAAATTAGGAAGCCATTTAGCTGAAGTGTTATGTGGGAAACTTGAAGTTGAAAAATATGTAGACCCTAGCAATCCAATAGTCATTTCCCAGATTAAATATGTCCCTATAAAAAACACACTAATTCATCAAGGGGTTTTTGTAAACATGATAACCACCTTAACCATGGAAATGTTAGAACTATCGAATCTTCAACCTAATATCATAGTCTTAGAACTAGTAGACATGTCAAAAATTAAGCCTGTAGGGGTGTTAGAATATGTGATTGTTTCTCTCAACTCTTGGAAATATCCAATTGAATTCCTAGTCATTGCTCCCAAATATAGTTTATAGGGGCATCCTATGATCATAGGGTGACCATGGCTAGCCACATATGATTCTCTCATTGGCTGTAGGTTAGGAGAAATAACAATTTCTAATGGACATTTTGTGAAAAAAATAACTTTGTACCCCCCATACCAACCTATAGAAAACAATATTATATGGTTAGAGGATTTGTATGGAAATAAAAATGAAGAAATTGTTCAACCCATTATAACATTATATTAGGACACGAATATCAAAGATAATACAACTAGAAATCTAGTTAATAATTGCATCATTATTCCAAAAAATTACAGAATTTTAAAGAGTAGAACCCATTCTTTGGGAAAGAAATTTTAGATTATATCTTGGGCCCTAATTTTCAAAAAATATGCACATTAAAAGACTTACATGTATCCTTCCAGTAAATATTTTCTCTAACCTTTGTTTCCAAATCTCTTGTCAAAACTGTTGAGAATTTACCCAGGAAAAATATGAACATAATTTCTGAATTAGAAGAGTCATGGGAAATTGAATTAGTTCATATTTTGCACAAGAATCATGATGATTTTGATTAGGAATACATTGACATGAAAGGCATACACCTTGATACATGTATTCATAACATTTATATTTAGGAAGATTCCCAACTTGTGAGACAACCTCAAAGGAGGATGAATCCAGTGCTAAGAGAGATAGTTAAAGAAGAATTACATAAATTGTTCGATGTTTTCTTCACTTATCCTATTTCAGAAAGTTAGTGGGTTTCAACTTGGTTATAGTTCCCAAGAAAAATGGGAAGTTGTGATTTTTCGTTGACTATCGAGAGTTAAACAAAGCCATCCATATAGACAATTTCCCTCTTCCATTCGTTGATCAAGTCCTATACACATTTCCAGGGAAGAAATATTTTCCTTTTATCGATACTATTAGATTAGGATTTCCCCTGAATACCAAGATAAAAACAACTTTTACATTCCCTTGGAGAACCTATGCCTATATGGTATTTCCCTTTGGATTATGCAATGCACCAACTATTTTCAAAGGGTTATGCTTGGTATTTTCTCTGATTTGATCCATGAATGTGTGGAGGTGTACATGGATGATGCTATTGTCTATGGGAACACCTTTGAAGAAGCCTTGTTGAATCTTGAGAAGGTTCTATCCAGAGGCCAAGAAACAAACCTTACACTAAGTAATGTGAAATACAATATGTTGTTGACTGAAGCAATAGTTCTTGGGCATCGCATATCTTTTTTCATGCATAAAATTAGACCTAGATAAGATATAGGTGATTTTCAACTTGGCATCTCCTACTAATTATAGAGAAGTAAGAATTGTTTCCGGTTCATACATGGTATTACAGGCATTTTATTGAAAATTTTACAAAAATTTCCTCACCCCTATTTAAATTTCTTGTGAAAGAAGGTGATTTTTGTTGGGATGATGACTACCAATAGGATTTTGAAATCCTGAAACAAAATCTTTTGTCAACACCTATATTAATAGAACCTCATTGAAATATACATTTTCATATTTGCATAGATGCCTACTAACAATTCTACAATTAGGTACCTCATGAATAATCCCATAACTAATGGAAGGGTCACAAGATTTCTTTTTTTACTTCAATAATTCAACATTATTGTGCTATACCAACCAGGAAGGGAAAATCAGGTTGCAAATTTTTTTTCTTGACTACTAAATGAAGATGAGGCTATTTCAATAGAATATGATTTCCCTAATGAAATTTTGTTCATTATGTCTAGTAAATGTCCTTGGTTTTCTGATATAGCTAATTTTCTATCTACAAGAAAGTTACTTGCACACTTATATTCTAGATAAAAAAAATCAAATGAATTATTAAACTAAGTGCATCTTACTCCTAGGCTCGGCATGATTTATTTACACTGGTACTGATTTAGTTATTTCCAAGTGTGTCCGTGAGGATGGAAATTTTGGCATTATCAAGGCCTATCATGATGATCCACGTGGAGGCCATTTCATAAACAAAAGGACAACATACAAAATTATGTGCATGTGTAATTACTGGCCTTCAATCTTCAAGGATGCTCAGAATTACATGAAAACGTGATAGCTGTCAAAGGATGGGAAAACCTATAGTAGTTGATGAAATTCCCTTACAGACTCAAGTCCATTTGAGACCCTTGGAAAATGGGTTTTGGACTTATTTGAGACAGTTATTCATCCATCAAAAGGTAAAAGATACATTCATGTAAGTATTGATTACATAACTAACTATTTTGAAGCAAAATATTTGAGTCATGCAACTGAAAAATATGTGGTAGATTTTCTTTTTGAAGAATTTTTTGCAAGATTTGGTGTTCTTACACTAATACATAATAGCAAATTTGAGATGGTTTTTCATTTCTATTTCCACGTTTCATTGTCTTAATTGTGAAAATAATAGTCGCAATGTTTTGTGGCCCTTATTTCGTGGATATAACTACGAAATCTATAATTCATCGATATAGAGACAAAAAATGGTCACCATGTGTCTTCTATATGGTGGCCTTGAAATTGATTTTTTAAATTCATTTTCTATGTTTCGTCACTCTATCGACAAAGTTGTCATCCCTATAATGATGAAAATATGGCCAAAATATGCTAGGAAAAATTTTGTTTCCACACAAAACCGTGGAACACTTTCGACGAATGTTTGTCTCTCTATTGACGAATTTTGGAATTTGAACATAAATTCATTCCATGAAAAACCGTGGAAAACCAATCTCTATCAATGAAATATGCAAGTTGAACGGTAATTTTTCCATGAATCTTCATCGCTATAACGACAGTATTCATGTAAATCCACTCGAGGTTTCAATGGTTTTGCAATACCCACGACGAAAGTTCGTTGATATTGCGACGAAACCTGGAGGTTTCAAAAAAAAATTAAAAAACAGTGGAAAGGCACCTTCCCTTCCACGGTTTTGTATCTTCAAGAAGTGATTATGAAAAAATACATACTATATTTTAAATACAAATAAATGGATAAAATATAACATAGGAAAGGTGATTTATAGAAAAGAAATATATCAGGAAAGTAAGATATGGGAAAGAACATATTGAATTAAAAGGGAAAAAAATAAATGGGAAGTTCAGGGGGGAGGTCAAAAAGTTTTAATTGACTAAAAAAAATAAGGCATAATGATTAAAAAAAGCCAAAAAGTACCCAAAGTGGCCCTAAGCAACCTAATTATTGCTTCAAAAATTGTTTTCCCATTAGGATGCACAAATTCATAATAATTGGCTAAAATACATAATTAGAGGCTAAAGTGGCACCTCTTAGAGCAGATTCTATGACAAGGTAGGAGGGTACATATATAAAAAAACCATTGATAAAATATGTTGTAAGCACGACAGGGATCGTATAAACATTAATTAAATGATATTCTAGGCACCATTGATGGCTGATTTCTATGATAAGGTAGGGGGTACATCTATAAAAAATGCCATCGATAAAAGACGTGGGTACCACTGGGCTTAGATCAAATTATTGTGATCCAAAATTAGGTTAATCCCACTGGGGATTAAATAACCCACAAGGGCTTGGAAGGATTCCCACAGATCTTGGAAGAACCCTGCAGAGGCCTGTAGATACCTGCAGAAGCTTAAAGAATCCCACAAGTCAGAAGTAAATGAATCCCATGTTCTAAAGATGAAGGGATCCCGAGCTTTGAATACTGAGGAATCCTGAAGGTGTAAACGAAGCTAGAGAAGGTCAAGCCTGCAATTTATGGAAGAGATGAAAATGAAAAACTGATCCTTCTTATGAAACCACCTCAAGCATGGCCAAAATCGATCAAAGTTAGTACCAAATATGCCCGAAAAAAAAAAGTCTTTCAAGAACATGATAGGAAAGAGACATGTTAATCAACAAAAAATTGACAACTTATTTCTATTCTTTTACTATGCATGATCTCATATAACAAAAAAATCATCATATATTACCTTTTGGTAGTTGATCAGAAGCTTATATTTCACTCGGTCCTATATGTAAGCTCTGAAATATAAAATCATCAAGTCCCTTACCATCACCTAGCTCTCAATATCAATAATTAGTACTAAGAAAATACAAAACAATACTCAGCAAAATAATGTCAGAATTATATCACTCTGCATTTAGAGATGTAAGGTTCCAGATATCAGTAAAAAATCAGACTCACATTTACCCAGAAAACTAATGCGAATAGGGCAGAAAACTAATCAAATCAATAAGATATATTTTACAAAATACACAACCATCTAAATAGTTTGAAATACGAACTTGTTTTCTATTTTGAGTGTGCAGAGAAGGAAGCTAGGGCATACAAGGTCTGGAATAAATATTGCAGACCTATGTTTGATAAAGGAGAGGGCTTAGATTGTGGGAGCAATAGGTCTGCATTTTTAGGGTTTTACATAGAAATTCTTTTTTTAGGGTTTTCTTTTTTGATAAAATAAAAGTTACAAAAACACATAAAAATTAAGTCTAAAACCTAAGAGAAACAAAAATAAAATAAGAATAATATTTACAAGTATATAGCTCATAAAATTTAGTTTTGAAAGATAGATGAACAATTAGGGTTTGAAAAATTAAAATTTCTTAACCTAGGGTTTCGTCATGCCGAAATTATAGGAAGAAGGGCCGAAAAAAGCCTAATTTCTTCTATGTTATTTTTCTTATATTTTTCTATGTTACTAAGAAGCATTTTTGTTTTATGTAGAAAGTTGTCTCCTAGTTTGGATGATAGTCTAAAAGTAGTTATTTACTATCAATTGTATCTCTTGTATCTTAATATAATGAAATAGAACTTAAGGATAAAGACAAACACATTAAGGATAAAGAACACATCAAAACCCTTACCTTATCATTGTCTTTTTGCCAAATCCATTCGCCCATACAACTTGATAAGAGTTGTCCACAAGATGCATTTCCATCACTAAGACCTGCATAAATCATCAAAGACAAAAATTTTATATGAGTAAATAATATATAAGAAAATAAACACTCATTTAAATCCTACTACAAATTCCTGTAGAAATCAATGAACCATGAAATGTTAAATTTATTAACAATTTTTTAAGAAATAGACATGCATTTAAAAATCTACAACCATCTCTAATACATAGTAATAAAAGAGTATTTATACCTTATTGAGCTCCTCTCTATTTCAAGAACAGTTTTATATTCTCTACTAAAAAGGTCCAACCACGTGAAGGTGGAAGCTCATATTGCCCCTCCCCCCCTCACATCACTCTCAATTCCCCATACCCAATAAATGATTTTGTTTACATAGAAAACATATAAACATTCATGCCTAACTAGGCTAGTCATCAAAACATATAAACATAAAAGCATTGAATCATAATGAGGTAATTCATATAAAGAATGTTTTATACTAACAACATTGATATACATCCAAATACAAGTCATGAATTTATACATCTACTTTTTCTTTGATTTCTATTTTTTTGCATTGTAATAACTGACGATAATTGGGATATTGTCATCATCATTTGGAAAAATATCTACAAATCCATGTCCTTCTAGTGTTTGTGTTTTCATGCCCTCATGTATCATACTTCTTGTACGTCATTGAGTAGGGCATGGAGGCAGTTTTGAAGGGGCATGAACTGCAACAATGAAAATGGGCATATCGATATGTTGAAATATTATTGAAATTAATAGTTCATCAGTTTGATTAAAGTTACAATATTGCTCTTTATATATTTGTGTAACTGTGACAGCTGGTGTGTTAATTGTTTCTCTACTTGCTAATTCCTCTTGCGGTTCACCCTCCTGAGCTTCATGGTCTTCCATTGAAAGAAGAAATTTTATAAGTACACATCAGGAAATAAATATCTATAATCATAGTAGATATTTATATTTCCAAAGAACACATACCAGAATGGCCACTCTGCTCCACACTAGTATGGGACATGCACACCCCAACATCAGCTAGTACGTGCTGAGTACCGCTGGATTCACTATTGCGGTTGCATTGTTGCTTAAAAGAAAACATAAATATTTATTCATTGGTGATATAATCAAAACTGAATAGACTTTAATAGTATACTGCAATGATGTCCTTATTCATTTTATTTACCTACATCTGCGTCATTGGGGAGATTGGAGTCTGCCCCAAGATTTTTCGATTTTCAATGACACTTTTAAACCATACTTGAAACCAAACTTTAGGTCTTCCTCGGTGGCAACATCTTGGAACGTATTTCCCTGCAATGCATAACACATATTAAATTTCCAGTATCAAAAACAGATATTTGTTCACTACTTTCAAATAAATATTCCCCATAGGTAATCATTTAATTCCTACGATTCGGGCTCTTAGTTTTCTATAGCCACCCTGGCCTAGTCTATGTTTCCCGTGATTTTCCACTCTATATTTGGTTGCTTTGGAGGTTTCCGGTAGCCTATATATGAAAATTATGAAAAACGTTAGATATCAGAATTCTTGCTTAAAACAAAAAAGAAAAAAATAAATGAGCATATTTCACTAAAAAGATGATATGTGTTGTACCTTGCTTTTCCAGGCCATGGTTGTTTTCCTTATCTTTTTAGCAAGTTCTCCTTTGCATCCTCTATAAGTGTCTTCCACTCTTTCTCCAAAACAATGGGAGGGCACTCATGCTTGAGGTCAAGTTGCAATTTATCCCTATATTGGGCCTTGGTATATTTTAAATTCTCATCGGCTAACTTTGCAACCAATTTCTTGTTGATTGTATTGCCGAACAAGTTTACCATGTGGTCTATCAATACATTTCTATTTGTGCTATCTTGGCTATTCCACCGTGTGCGAATGTTAGGGCCAAACAGATCCAATGCTTTGTCATTCAAATTCCTAAAGAAAACATTATTTCTTGTAGAAACATGTAATCCATTAATTTATAATAATTTCAGCATATGTACATTTCAATTTCATGATTAAAATGAATAAATTAATTAATAAATACCTGCAATCTTTTGAATCTTGATCGAAACCCAAGCATCATCCACTGGAAAGGTGAGATCTATTGATCTGGTGGTTTTAACTTGTACTGCTCCAAGAAATGTTTCCTTGTCATCTACAGTAGGCTCATCTCCGGAGTCATGTGGATTCCTAGACTCCGTCTCATCATGCTCAGGCATGTCATGCTGATCAAAATCGGTGCCCTTGTCAATGGATTCAAGGCCAACAAGAGGAATTTCCAAAAGCCTCATTGGTACATTTCTTTTTCAGCGTTGTTGCTGCATTGGAGCATCACTACTACCTATACTTGTATCAGCAGTTTCTCTAGTCATGGGTTGTAAAAACTCCTACAAACGAAAAAATTTAATTTTTTAGATCACTTGGAAAAATAGAAAACATAATATCAGATATGAAATCATTTCATAGCTTAAAAAAATATGTGAAGATGCCACTTACCCGATAATATTTTATTTGTTCTTTAAGCTCTTCAATCCTTGCCTTGATCTCTTGTGTCATGGGCCTTATGCAAGCCAAGGAAATCATTTCTATGTTTTCCTTTTTCAAGGCCTTCTTTATAGTATCCATAGGGTCTATGGAATAGTAAATTTCATCCTCAAGCTCCTCATCACCTAGATCAAGTGCACTGGACTAAATTCATCAAACAATAAAATTAAGCAAAATAATTTTAACACCATTCAAACATTGTTATTGTAATGAAATTTAGTTACTATTAAGAAATAACACTTACCTGAAGCGATATTGTGGCCGGTGACTTCCCACAGTCGCCCCATACTAATCTACTTCTAGTGGGTGATTGTCCACGGTCAACCTAGACTGTGGAAGAAGCAGGTGCCTTTCCACAGTCCCCACCCTAACACTATAAATCAATCAATAATTCACCATAAGCACAGAAAATGCGAATGTCAACAATGGAAATCGAATGCTAACAGAAAAAATCGAAACATTTAGTTATTATATTTAACACTCACTTGATGGGGCATAGAGTGTGACCTTCCATGGTCACCCTGGACCATGGAAGAAGTAGGTTCCTTTCCACCGGTGCCACCCTAACACAATAAATCAATAAATAAACGTTATGAAAATAATTGTAACATAATAAAAAATGAGATATTGCAATAATATTTATTTTTACCTCAGAAGTAAAGGACACACATTATGTTCCATGACGAACATGGGCAGACCCCTGCCACAGTGTAATAAGCATGTTGTCACATGGAAATATTTTGGGGTTGGAGTTTCTAGTTATTGTAGTCATATTTAGTTACTATATTTACTTGAGTCAATAATTGTAACATCAACAAAAATGATATATTGCAATAATATATACTTTTAACTCCAATGGAGAAGATACATGTTCTGCTCCATGGCGATGAGAAGACCCCTACCACAGTGTAATAAGCATGTTATCATATGGAAATATTCACAATAAGCATGAAAAAAGAGAATGGTAATAGTGGAAATTGAATGTTAACAAAAAAAACTCAACATTTAGTTATTATATTTAACACTTACCTGATGGGGAACAGAGTGTAACCTTCCACAGTCACGCTGGACCATGGAAGTAGAGGACATACATTTTGTTCCATGACGACCATGGGAAAACCCATGCCACAGTGTAATAAGCATGTTGTCACATGGAAATCTTCTGGGGTGGGAGTTTTGAGTTATTGTAGTCATATTTAGTTACTATATTTAGTTGAGTCAATAATTGTAACATAAACAAAAATGAGATACTGCAATAATATTTAATTTTACCTCCAAAGGAGGAGATACATGTTCTGCTCTGTGGGGATGAGCAAACCCCTACCACAATGTAATAAGTATGTTATAATATGGAAATATTCACAATAAGCACGACAAAAGCAAATGGTAACAATGAAAAGTGAATGTTAACTGAAAAAATCGAAACATTTTGTTATTGATGTCATATTTATTTACTATATTTAACATTTACCTCATGAGGCTTAGATTATGACCTTCCACGGTCACCCTGGACCGTGGAAGAAACATGTGGCTTTCCACTGCTGCAACCCTAACAAAATAAATCAATAAATAAAATTTGAGTCAATAATTGTAACATAAAAAAAATAAGATGAGCATAAAAGTGTAATAAGCATGTTATCACATGGAAATATTCATAATATGCATGAAAAAAGTGAATGTCAATGGTGGAAATCAAATGTTAACAAAAAAATCAAAACATTTAGTTATCATAGTAATGTTTAGATACTATATTTAGAATTTACCTGATGAGGCATAGCATGTGACCTTCCACAGTTACTCTAAACTTTGGACGCCACATCTATTCGATTTAAGTTGTAATTGATCAACAACTCTTCACCTAGAAGTATTGTTTTTGTTGCACATACAAATATACGATGTTCTTCGTGCCCCTCAAATTCACAATTCGGTTGCTTAGTTGTTGTCACTGGCTATGTACTATTTATAAATCCAGCAACATTTCTAGACACTTTTGGTCTCCCATCAATATACATAGTCGCCCCTTTGTTTTTATTGTGTCCTGCTAGTTGTATATAATTTATGGCAACTCTGTATCTCCTCATACTTCAAGTATATTGGAACAAAATCAACCAGTTATTGTATCTATATAATGGTTTGACATACTCCATCAATTCAGTTACAGTTCCATAGCCGACCTTTATTTCATCCATGGAAAACAACCCCAATCCATGGAAGGACAAAGGAGCAATGCGATACATCCTCCCATTGATGAAGAAATCTGTGTCCACTTGAGGTAACTTATTAGGTACCCATCGTTGCAATAGATGTATATACCTCAAGGGAAACTCAATGTCACCTATGCTCTCAACATCATAATTACATGACCCTCTGTTGGCAATAAAATATTGCATGCGTCTATGAAATCATTTCCTTACCTTTTCAGATCGAGTTGATATAGAACCAATAGATATAGTACAACATGTATCACTTTCAACCTCTCCAAGTATATCTTCACCATCACTCGAGGAAGATAGATTGGATAGATACCTATTTGGTGGTACCTACACTCAATAAAACAAGAATGTAAGCTACCAAGCAGATACAATTTAACATGCAAATATATTTACTTGTAATGTTTTAATATCAAAAAAAATTTCTTCCCAAAAAATTTACCAAAAGCTATTTTTCTCTCAAAGGTGTAATTTCTTTTAGATTTATTTATATTTGAATTATTTTTAAGTATAAGACACGATTTGATTTGGTTTGGAATTTGTTCACAACATAGATATAGAAGTGTGTTTCTTGGGCCACTTGACTAGTTAATGCATGCAAAGAGGTATGGGGTTCCCCCTCATATAGATCATGTTGGGGATTCAATTTGGAACGGGTGGTGGTAATATTGCTTTATTCATGTATTTCCTATCGAAACTCGGTGACGTTAGTCTAACACTCCCTCTTCCATAATGGTTTGATATGCAAGTTTCCTCGTGCAAGGTACTCCTTCTCTAACTATGTGCCTATTTTTTTAAATAGGATAACATTGTAAAATGTCACCAAATTTAGACCAATTATAGGTAGTTTTGAGTGGTTTTTCACATGGATGCTGATAGGGTGATGTTGGATCTGGAATCATCTTATCACAACCCTGAATTGTCTTACACTACCCAAGACCATTTTCTTACCATTGCTACAGTGTTCTGCAACAGGGAAATCTCGAATTTGTTTGGTCATGATGGTATAGTTCAAGACCGTTCTCTATCAAACGGGAAATGGATGGGTTCAAGGCTGGAATTTTACGGGTAAAATTCCCGTAATGGGTCATTTTGCACCTCAAATACGGCCTATGTTTCATATAAATCTTCAGAAAATATGAAGTAAAAAGTCAAAACCATAGTAGCAATATTCAAGTATGGATTCGAATATGATTTAGATACGATACGGAAAAAATACGTAACAAAAAAATCAAGTATGACTAAAATATGGGAATAGGCATCTTATAAATACAAAAACATGCAATTTTAATTTTAAAAAAAATATTATACGATCATCATTCCAAAGTGTAACATGTCATTAATTATTCATTACGAACTAACATTCCAAAGTGTAACATGGAATTCATTATTCATTAGGAACTAACACAACTAGTAACTAAGTATTGATTTCTTGTGACAATGGATGAGAGCTACAACTCTCCTTTGTCAATGGTTTCAACCTCAAAGCCAAGGGAAACAACATAAAAAGGTATAGTATATGGAAAAGAATATCCAATTTCGATCTGAGATAAGTAAGGGCTCATTAGACCCCATAAAAAGGATATGTTATTCAAATCCTTATCACTTCAATGGGAGAGTTGCACTAATGATGACCTAGAAATATCTAAGGCTTTAGAAACGGCTAAGTTACATATTTAGGTTGAGATGATGATGGGTAACCTCTCATCTCCATCCTCTTGGGAATCATTGTTGGCAATATGGCGGATGAATGTGTTGGCATTGATGTCAATATATGAATGGAGAATTGGTGACATTTAGTGAACTGATCATTGTGGATAGACATATCCTAGATATTTTCATTAATGACAACAAGAAATATTGATGGGCATAGGCATGTATGATAAAGTTGGAAAAATACTAAGTGGTGAAAAATTGTCCTAAAGCAGTAGTCTTATGAAAATGCCCACCATATTTCATAAGAAGGATAAAATTCCCACCATGGCCTGTCATCCCATAGTTGGTTGAAGTATCTATCAAACCATGGCACCAGTTCTCAGAACAACTCTTTGAGGAAGAAGATACAAGCCTCCCAAAAGAAGTTCTTTTTTGTCAAATTAGAGAAGTTGCTCTAGGAGAATGCCCGCCATAATTTGTGGGTTGAAAAAAATTCTCTCACCATATGGGAATCCTATAGGTGGCTTTGTTTTATACCTAACCATGTTCTTACTTTGACCTTAAAGTACCTGAGGCAGAAATTATGGATCTATGAAAATAGGGTCTTAAGCATCTTTTACATCATACTTCAGTAAAATGCTCATCGAGGAGAAAGAAAGTAGTTCCATAGGATGAAACTGGTCTTAATGGATTCATCTGGTTATCCTCCATCCATTGGATGTCTTACACTCCAAGTTTGATGAAAAGTTGAAATCACCTTTGAGACCTAGGGTTTAAAGAAATTGACTAAGTGTTAAATCACAAGGTTGAAGAGGCATTTGGAAATTCCCACCAAAGCCTATATGAGTGATGATAAATTCATAAAAAGGTATAGGCATGTACTTTAATGAAATGGATATCCTCATCTGACCGGCATCTCCATCGGTTCAGGCATGCGGGGCCTTTTGGCTCTTCGACTTTCTATGTCATTTCTCTGTCTTCTGGCTTTCCAAGGTCACAACCTAGGAACCGTTTCAGCATTTTGATAATGAGGGGTACATTGTCATCATGTTTCATTGAAGCGCTTTGCTGTGTAGGTGAATGATATTTGCTTGAATGCCGTCGTCGTCATCTTCTATCGTGAGAGTTTGAATTTCCTGCAAAATTGTATGTTTTCTACTCATGTGCATGGTCTTGATCATGATTGACTACTTTAGAATGACTCAGACTTATAATAGTTGACTAGATACTGGCTTCATTACATAAGTGAGGAGATCGCCTGCCTTTAAGAAAGACCCACGTTTAACCTCCTCATTAAACTCAACTCACAATGGTTGGAAAAATACCAATTTAATTTACATATACTGGAGGGGATCGCCTGCCTCTATTGAGACTCACGTTTAACCCCCTCTAACTCAACCACAATAATACTAATGTATCAACCATAATATGATGACTCTACATTTGGTTATTGTCATTGACCATAATTTACATATGTGTTTACTTTGCAAACATAAATCTTTCTCCAAAACTACAATATCGACCAAACTAAAGACAGGACCAACCCAACATGCTTGTAAAAACTCAACCGACATGCTTGTACAAACTCGACCGACATTCTTCCATTGACTTGACTCAACCGACATGTTTTTTTTTTTTCTTAAGACAACAACCTTATACGAGTAAAGCTGTTCGATTTCTCCTCGTTTTCATATTTATTGGTATATAGTAATGAAATAAGAGTGACAATTATCAGAAAGCTCATGAAATTTGTCCATGCATATTCATGGATCACCCTGCTGCTCAACATTTCATCTTATTCTGGAATTGAATCATAAATTACCACATAGATGTGTTGGATTTCATTCAACGTTAACACTCAACCACTTCTTCTCTTCCTCTCTTCTTACTGTGTCCCATGTGACCTCCGCTGGATCCTTTCTCTGAATTGGAAGCGACGGCGAGGGGAAAGTTAAGCAGCGCCTTAGCTCCACGGATCCTGTAGGCAGCGCGGTCGTATGCAACAGCGGCTTCTTGGGCTGTTTCGAAATTCCCCAGCCAAATTCTGGAGCCCTTCTTGACTGGATCTCTAATCTCTGCTGCAAATTTTCCCCAGGGCCGACGCATGACTCCTCTATAATGCCTGGCCCAGATCTGCTTCATCTCTCCACTATTGTCTTCATGTGGCTTTACCTTTAAAAAGTAAGAACAACCAGAGGAGCAATCTGGTTTTCTGATTTCATTTTCATTGCCTTTTGATATTGGTCTGCTGCTGCTATGTTGGCAGGAAGACATGGCGGCGGTGGCCTTGGACTGGATTCCATCATTATCAAGATCATCAATATTAACAGAAGCGCGGATTCCATCATTATCAAGATCGTCGAGATTAACAGAAACGCCACTGTCGGTTGGGGGGGGAACAAGAACGACGAGTTTCCTCCTTCAACAGTTAAATCGATATCGTCCTCCACTTCGATCACGTCTTTTTCAGGCTGTCAAGGCTTTAACCTATCTTAGCATATACGACCACCTTATAGGACCAATTCAATTCAAAGTCAGCATTTGAATCTTTTAAAGGTTCGGTGACCAGGAAGATTGGTTTCCATACCACCCAGCAATTTCCATTAACGTCAACAGAGATCTACAGCATTATCAAAGATGACAGCACAGGCAATTTCCATTAATGTCAACAGAGATTGACAGCATAATCAAAGATGACAGCACGGCTCTGCGCCTACAATACTATCCCACTAACATTCGGGATAAAATGAATAGAATGAAAAATCCCTTTTGGAATTCTGCTTGCTGAGTATGAATAGTTGGCAGGTAGCATAATCTTTACTGCCTGTCTGACTAAACCCATCCTTGACACGCTGAACACAATGATAATTCAACCTTCCAACATAGAATTTCTTTATCCATGCACAAACAAACTTTCTTGCAAGCTATTCCATCCTCATTATACATTGATCACGACTCATGCATCACTATACAATTTATTTCAAGCAACTAACAGTTAAATAAATAAAAGTAATAATAATAAAATCGTATCTTTCTTTTGGCAGGAGCATCTATACGCGACCAGCTTATCTCCCATAATATTTCTTCATCAACGCACATGCATTCTCTTTAAGCTTCTCCTTTCAAATTCACGAATGCACGAGCAGTATTTTCATCTTCACAACATCTTCTCCTGGAGGTTCGACCACCTCCATCCACTGCTGCTGTCACCCAGACCGGATAGAGGCGGCAACGGCGCCAATGTTGAAGGCTAGGATTTCACATCATTCAAGCATACATTAAGTTCATACACAGCCATCAAAGACAAGTACTTTGGGAAGGGACGTCCAATCCACTGTTGTATTATCTTTGGTAATTATTTATACATTATGAGATAGGTTGGAGCGGTTGTACCCGCTCCAACTACTTATTTGTTAATATATATTTATCTTTTAAACTATATAATTACATGATAACATTTAGAAGGTAAGTGGCCCCCTCTACATGGATTCATCTGGTAATCCTCCATCCATTGGATGTCTTACACTCCAAGTTTGATGAAAAGTTGAAATCACCTTTGAGACCTAGGGTTTAAAGAAATTGACTAAGTGTTAAATCACAAGGTTGAAGAGGCATTTGGAAATTCCCACCAAAGCCTATATGAGTGATGATAAATTCATAAAAAGGTATAGGCATGTACTTTAATGAAATGGATATCCTTCCATGTTCTTATTTTTTCTTATGGTGACCACATGAGAAAATTATCAGCTTTCCAAAAGAGGTAAAAACATTAGCTTGCATATCCAAAAATATGAAAAATTGACTCAGTGTTCAAAATAGGAGGTTGAGAGCCCACTTGGAAATTCACACCAGAGTCAGCTCTTTAACTGATAAATTCATCAGATGTTATGGGTCCATTCGTTGATGATCTGGGCATCCACTCATGATCTTAGTTTCCCTCTAGGTGTTCACACATGTGAGATATGAGTTTTCCAAAATGCCCCTTGGCACAGTAATCACTAGGGTCTCACAAAATTGACTAAGTGTTGAATTGATCAGTTTGAAAGACCATTTTAAAGTGAATGCCAGAGACGGTGTGTTTGTCTATAAGGTTTTAAGATGACATGGTCTTGTTCCTAGTTGAGGTGGATACCTAGCCATACCCTCAGTTTTTTTAAAGATGGTCAAGATGTGAAAAATACAAGTCTTCCAAAAGTTAGAAAATTATGCCTATACAGTATTGGTGAAATAAAAGAGTAAGCTACAGGAAATTAATAAACATTTATTTATAAAGGGAATTCTGCATATGTTGAGAAGCATTTAAGGATAGTATTTTGGAAGATATGATGTGATCAAAATTACACAGCATATATTTAAGGATGAAATACCCGTAGAGGGTTTAATGAAGACACACGCATGCTACAATATTCTTGATAACCTTCAGATTCTTTGAGATATGCCAAAAAGAGGCGACCACACTAACTACCATGGTATATGCCAAACATAGGCAAAAAGATAGAAGTGTCGTTGAAAAATAATACTTGTATCAAATGTGTCCTTAAAGAAGAAAGAGGTATGAGGGTCAATTTACTAGAGTCAAATTATATCCCACGAGTCCTAGGGAACTATACATTGTTCCAAAATCCAAACTAGTAAATGGGAAAAGCTCACAAAGTGTGTTGTAATTCAGGTAAAAGTGAGCATACAAATAAAATAAAATGCTTCTTTAAAGGAGAAATAGGTCTTAGGTTGAATTGTACCTAGTCAATATAATTGCATCTCCTATGGCACTCTACAAAATGTTTTAGACGCATAATAGAAAAAAATCACAAAAGCTTGAAAAGTGTGTCATAATCCATGTAAAATTGACCATCAAAGAAAAATTAAATGCATCTTAAAAGGAGAAAGAGGTCTCACGTCCAAGTTTCGACGGAATCAGTTCAAATTATAGCTCATAGAGGACTCTGTTCTAGACCATTAAATAGAATAAGATTACAAAATCTT
>LPNX010751394.1:44977-61397 GCA_001517045.1 Pseudotsuga menziesii | reverse complement strand
TACGGCAGTGAAACGTTGAATGAAAAGGGCATGGTTCCAAAGGATAAGGGGTGGGGGATGTCAAACCTTGGTTATGGGGGAAAAACCCATGTTTTGCCACCTTTGTTGTTTGTCACCTTTCTTGTCTTACCCAACCTCTCCAACCTCTTCAATGTCTTGACTTTGTTAGTTGGGGGCAGTTATTGCATGGGGGGACGTGGGCATGGAAAAATGTGGGTTTGGCAGGCTGCTATCAGTTTGGATAGTACGCATGCCAGTGGAAAACCTTCATTCTCTCACGCACCCATACCTCCATCCCTGCCCTTCCTGTTCATCTTCCTCACGCAGAGGTCGGTTCCTTCTCTCACGCGCCTGATCATTTTTCCCATCGCGTGTTCTCTTCCGGAGCTGTTCATCCGCGGATGGCCTATTGATTCGTGCGCAGAGGTGAGGTTGTTTCTGTCACGCACAGGCTGGGATCCTCACGCAGAAATCGGGTATATTTTCCCGTGTATTTTACTGTTGGGTGCAAGCTCATCCTCACGCACAGGAAAAGGATCTGCTGGATCTCACGTGGCCAGGAGGAGAGCTGCTTACCTGTGGCTGTTCACGTTTTCCAACCGTAGGTTCTTCTCACCAACGGGTATGGTCATGTTGTTTGCCTGCGTTTTTTGTTGGTTGTGGTGTCCAATTACGTTTTGGGCCACAGTGGTTTTCAATCCGTTAGTTGAGTCTTCCTCTGCGGACTATTGGAGTTAGAATTCTCCTTTGTTTGGGACTGTGTAAGTGCCCAGTTGTTACCTGGAGGAATTGTGTGTGCTGTGGGCTGTTGAATTCCAATCTGTTGGCTGAGCTTCCCTGTTCTGGGATTGTGGATTGTTGTTATCCTTCATTGTGTGTTTGCGGCTGCTGAGGTACCCTGGTTTGGGTTGCAGTTGAGTTGTTTTGGCCACGTTAGGGCCAAAACCAACTCTGAGTGGCCTTGTAGGCTGGTGCTGTGTCTCACCTTTGGCTTGGGATCTTTCCCTGGTTGTTTTGCCTTCTTCACCGGGCTGTGAAGGGCGGTTTTGCTACTGGTATGCAGTGGTTGGTCTTCGGACTGTGCTGGCTTGGCTGATCTGTTGATGTCCTGATAAACCCAGCGGTTTTGGTTTGGTTGTTTGGTGCCCCTTTGGCTATGTGTAAGCCTGCAATGGACCCTTATTCCGGAGGAATCATGCCCAGCTCGAGGGTGGAAATGTTATTGCTAAGAGATGGATGAGCAAGCTGGCCTGTGGTTGGGTGGAATGTTGCAGCGACGTAGCTGGTTGCGGGCGAGTTCTTCATTGAAAGATAAGTGCTGCTGTATTTCATCTCTGCAATTCAATCTACTGTTTCATAAATTATATGAACATGATTAATGCTGGAATGTCTATGTTTGCTTCCGCTGATTGTTTGAAGGATTGTGCATCCTTGTATGATGAATTATGCCTGTTGTTTAGGTTTTAATTTTAGCATTGATCTCCTCTGTTTTACGTTCATGGGCTGTTTGCCCCTGTGTTTGATGTTCGTCGCGTCCTCTTCGCCGGTCAAGAGGGATGAGGACGTGACAATCATGATCGTCATCATCATCATCATCATTTTTGTCATCGTCATCATCATCATCATCATCATCATCATCATCATCATTTTCATCATCATCATCATCATCGTCATCATCATCATCGTCTTCGTCATCGTCATCGTCGTCATCATCATCATCATTATCATCATCGTCATCATCATCATCGTCGTCATCTCCCTCTTCCTAATCAACAACATCATCATTTTCATCATCGTCCTCATCATCATCTTCATCATTTTCATCATCTTCATCACCACCACCACCACCATCATCATCATCTTCATCATCATCATTGAATGTTGATTTATGTTCATCTATGTCTCGTTCCCAACCCACACCATATTGAACAAGCAAATCTCATGCATCCTTCTTACTCCCCACTAAATGTTATGCCAAGTTTTGTTGTATTTCTAATATACTTGAAAATATACTTAAAACTATTACATAATGGATAATAATAATAATGTTCACAACATGGGCTATATTAGCACTCATAGTAACCATTGGATGCATTAGGGTTCCAAAGGCACTCTTATATGGAACTATTTTCGTCACTGCTATTTCATCCTCTATATTTCGACATGCATGTCTCTTGACAATTTTATGCTAACTTCCATTGGTGTGGATATGAGATAACATTAACTGATTATAAATATCCTCATTATAGTTTCATATCTACCTTCATTTATTGAATTAGCGTCTTCTTTTTATCTCTTTA
The DNA here is from genome assembly GCA_001517045.1 of Pseudotsuga menziesii. Classification (NCBI taxonomy): domain Eukaryota; kingdom Viridiplantae; phylum Streptophyta; class Pinopsida; order Pinales; family Pinaceae; genus Pseudotsuga; species Pseudotsuga menziesii. The sequence goes on along the minus strand of LPNX010751394.1, from coordinate 59,097 downwards.
TACTTGAACTCTTAGAGAATAATGTATCTCCCCGTGTTTTTTCATCTTAGGCATTTTTGTTTTGAAAACATTCAACATGGATTAAGAAAATCACTTCATCTACATATAATTTTAAGATTAGAAATGTTCTTACCAACCCACTTGATGCACACATTCTTGTTTCATTCTTAATGTTGTAGAATACCATCTCTAATCAAATGACCATCTATCCACTAGTACCAATCTCAAGATGATTCCTTCATCTCATTAAGTTCTTTCTTCATGTTTCACATCTTTTTCTTCCCTCCCTTGTGAACTTATCCTTTCAGACAATACATGTATATCTTTACTTCCAACATGCCTTTCAAGAACAAAATATTTACATCAAACTTCAGAAGACCTATATATCCACATTAGCCATGAATGCCAAAAACACTCTTATCCAGGTCATGCCATTATTACTAAAAATGTTTCTACATACTTTATTCATTCAACTTGTATATATCATCATTGTCGTCATCATCGCCACCATTACCATCATGTTGTCAATATGGAATATGGTTGTCATTAATGTCAAAAGGAGTTCGGTGATGATAGAGGAATAACCAAAGGACATGATGGCAAGACTGAACTCAATTAAAGTCAAAGGAAAGACAAAGGTGGTGATGACATGGCATGAATGATGATATGGAGGATATGATGACATGGAGTGGCATAGATGATGATGTGGCATGAATTTGAAGTCATTGTTGTATTATGACATCACTCTGGAGAAATATGGCAAAATGGTGAAAATCAGGAAATTGACCAAGTATGGAATAATTAGTCAAAATTGGTCCCAACAACCTTAAGAGAATGCCTGCCACAATTCATGGTTTCAGAAGAATGTTGGCACCATGGTACAGTCCTATAGCTATTTGGTTTGGATACCTATTCATGATTTGATTTTTCTTTAATATTTTTTGAGGAGAAAGATATAGGCCTGCCAAAATAGGGTTTTTCACCAGTGGATGCAAAAATGGCTAACTAGCCTCAGAAAGATTCCCTCCCTAAATTATGGGTTAGAGTAAATTCCTGCAACACATGGGAGTCATGTAGATTGGTCTTTGGCCTACCTAACCATGTCTTCAGATTGTCTTGGAAGTGAATGAAGAAAAAGTTATGGACCTGCCAAAAGGGTGTTTTAGGCAGATTAGACCAAATTGAGAAATTTGTCATAGTATGGAATTGATGTTAAATCTGCCCAAGTGGCCTTAAGTAAATTCCTGCTATGCCTCATAGGATGATGTGAAAAATGTATTGAGAATGTAAGTCTCTAGAGTGTTGTATGGAGCATACAACCATGTCACTTGTCTCCCCAAAGAGTCTCTAAGGAGGAAGATGTCAACCTACCAAAAGTGCCTCCCAGCCATATTTACACTATTCCAGTACTGGTAAAACTACCTAAGTGGCTTCACGAAAATGCCCTCCAGATATTTTCCTGATGATGATAAATTTATATAAGGGTATGGTGTTTTTCTTTGTTCAACATTTCCATATTTTTCTTATACTTCATTGATTCATGTTCTTCCTTGACCTCCAATTTCTCTCTGGTATGTTTCAACTGATTTTTAACTTCAGTCAATTCACATTTCAGATTATGTATTTATTTCTCCTCCTCTTTTTCCCTCGAATCTGTCTCGTTGGGAAGGATATGAATTGCAGTCATCGTAGTAGCTGGCGCTTTTAATTCCTTCTCCAAATCAATAATTGTGGATTTAAATGTTTGAATTTCCATATCACATCCCAAATGCTAAACTTTTCTACCTTGTAAGAGTTTTGAATCCAGCTCCCTTATTTTGGCATCTTTCCTGGACATCTTCTCTTTCAATTCTTTATGTAACGGTGATGAGGCATACAAATCACCTAGTGCAAGGCTCACTGAGAAGCATTCTTGTATCATCTTCTCTCAACTTGCTGAGGACTTCTCTCTCTCTTCTAAGGACATTGTACTTGTAGGTGTATTTTTCCTTCTACCCTTACCCTTATCTCCTTTGGTACCCTTACCTTCACCCTCACCACCTTCTTCACTGGAAATTTTTTTTCCTCTACTTTGTTTTTTAATTTTTAAAGTTTCAGAGATCCTTGCTAACCTTGTTCCTTTCAGCTTATCATCTTTCCTAGAAATGGTTTTTCTCAAATCGAAAATTATTGATTCTAATTCTCCAACTTTTTTTCCATGGCTTACCTCCCACTCTTTCAACTTCAACGAATATTATTGTACTACCTATTCATATTCTTTAATTTTCTTCTACATTACCTATAAAGGACCCATTTCTATCCTCATTGGTGGTACATTGAGAACAGGTGGTCTTTTTTTCAACTCTTCTTTGAGTTCACTCACTTTAGCATTAGCTTTCTCCAAAGCCTCTTCATACGCAACCCTCATGGACTGAATTTCTTTTTCAACATCATTAGTGTTTTTTTCTACTTCTTTGGATTATAATTTAACCATTTCTTCTTTCCCTTTTATAATTATGTCCGCTTTGAATTGATTATCCACAACTTTCTTCTGCAACACTGTTATCTATTTTAGGCGTTGTAAAATATTATCATCTTATCTCAAGCACTCTTCCACCCAATTGCATGTATAGAAATCATGTTCCTTGAAATGCTCCATTTTATCATATAGGATGAACACCTACTATCAAAATTATATGATGCAATGTCTAAATGCATAGTGGAATCCCCTGATTCTGATTTGGAAGAACAATCATACTCAATTGCCAACTGTTTAGGAGGAATTATATCAAGAACCTGTTGAGGAATGGAAAAGTGAACAATAGTTTGTTCCATTTTTTTTCCTTTCACCTCCTCCCAATGACCTCTATCTACATTCCCCTTTAACTCTTTCAAAGTGATGGCGGCATTAATTTCATCATTTGTGACCAAATCAAGATATTGTACTCGTAATTCGCCATGGTGCTTAGGACTTTGTACTAGAAATTCCTCGTTCTGTTCAGCAGGGTGTAATGGTAATTCCCCATGGTGTCAGGATATTGTACTAATTCCTCGTTCTACTGCGGAGACTGTACTAGCAATTCCTTATTGTGTTCCATACTTTTACATTTCCTAACGTATGTTTTATGAACAGGTGGTTTTGGCAAAGATATATTTCCATGCTGGTTGATATCGCCAATCTCTGTTTCAGTAGAATGGGGTCGACATAAATCAATAATTTTTTGAAGTGTGCCCGGGAAACTAAATTTAACCTTCCTTAATTGGCTCTCTTGCAAGGTAGAGTGGAGTTTCTTATCAAGTAGATAAGGAATATCTACAAGTGTATCTTCCACCCAATGTATCACTACCCGCATACATTCACCCGAAATGCCATCCCTGTGATGATTCAAAATTATCCTAAGGACAATCTGAATCAAATTTTTGTATATTCTAGGAGGGACATCTTTCATTTTTAAACCATTCCTCGGAACATTTACTTCTCACCCACAAATTTTACTGGGCATCTGGTTCTTCTCCTGTCCGGGGGTTTTCCTTGAGCTTAAAATTTCTCCCCCTCTACATGGAATATTTGTATCTCGGGCAACCAAATCAAGGTCGAGGTATACCCGCTTCCCAAAAATTATGAGTTTTGTATTCCCAACATCATATTTCAAACTTTCCTCATCTATCTCCTCATCAACATAACTAAACATTCCCCACAAAAAGTCGAAAACGTTTTCTTTCCTTAGGATAGTTTCCATACCCAATGGACACATCTTTGCATCTCTCCATGCATCAGAATTCTCTTGGATTTTTTTTACTGTTACCCTATCATCTGTGGACGACTGTGTTTCAACTGGGGTTGCAGAGGAGGATGCCCGCATTTTAGTTGCGCTCATCATGATGGACACCCCTATTTGAAGTTTGGCCATGGTTATCCAGGTTCGAATTAGAGGTGAGGTGATGCATGCGTACTGTATTTCAAGCTCACAAATTCTCCCCATAGACTAATTTTCAAGCTCACAAATTCTTCCTGCAAAGAGGTTTCAGCAACAAATCAACGCTTTGCTTTGGTATGCACTTTGCACAAATTCTATTTGACTCTTCATAACTTTCACACCTCTTCATTAAAATAAAATTATAAAAACATTACAAATTTGTCTATTTAATTTTTTTCCATCATGAATGATTCATTCTAACCATGTCTTCATGCAAAGTAATTGTCTTTGTTTTTTTTTGCAGACGTTTTACTAGCTTTAGTGATCCTCCAGAACTAGCATTATGCCAAAACTTCAATAAGAATGGCAGTATTTACTACCAACCAAAATAACGTGCAATTCTTAATCCCATGATCACACATATGACCATTGTGCGAACACTTGAAAAAATATTTTTATAAACCGACAAATTGTCATCTTCTTAAAATGTCAATCAATGATCATTATTGCTTCTTGCAAATGGTAGGGATCCTGACAAGTTGTCCCAGGCTCCAGGCTGGTGACTACTCGTGGAGTCCAAGCACCTAGAGTCCCCACCATACCCTTGCACTATGCATCGTCATCATGATTGTCATTCACAAAAACCTCTCTTATTTTTTACACAGGTATCATGGATTGAGAGATATGAAGGGATATTTGAGACCCATTTTTCATAAATTTTTCAAAAGTAGGAAAAATATTATTTTGCATATTACAAAAACAAAAATTGGTTAAGTGTTAAAATCAGAAAGTTGAAAAGGAATTTGAAAATAAAAACATATAAATATCATCATGACATAAAAGATATAAACACATGCCTCTACTCTTCAACAATTAAATATCATTCATCTTCTTCTTCATCCAACTCAACATCTGTATCAAGATCTGGTTCAGAATACATATTGATGAAAGGCTCATTCACATCAACATCATCATTAATGGAATCTTCGCTAATATAGTCATCAACATTGTCAATGAGATCATCGTCTACTACATTTGGATGATCAACCTCTTTAACTTCTTCATCTAACACATCGACTGCAGCCACCTGATCCTGGTCTAAATCATCATCACCATCATCTTCTTCTTCATGATTATCTTCATCATCTACATGATTATACTTTACTCGTCTTCCTCTTGGGTCGTATCTAACAACGTATGACCAACCTGCTTTGCATGGTACCTCTGAGTAAAATACTTTCTCACATTGACTTGGAAGAACATAAGGCTCTGTACCTTGTTCAAATTCCCTTGTATTAACCATGGTAAATCCATTAGAAAGCTCAATAACAACTCTTTCAGGATCATGTTCATGCATCTGTAGCATGTACCACTTCACCTCAAACAAAACTATTTTAAAGGAATTAAAATCATGCTTAATTATGTCCTCCAAATGACCATAGTACCTATTCTCAGTTTCTTCTGGATGTCTGTCACTTCTAGAGGAAACATTAGTGACCTTAAACACTGCAGCTATCCCACAATCCAAGGTTTTCATCTTATCATCCAACATTTTGATACGAAATTTATGACCATTACACCACATAGCCTTGTGATGTTTCAACTACAACATTGATAACAAGTAAAAAATACATCGTGAATTAATAAACGTCATATAGGATTTAGAAAATATATTTGAAAACTGAAATAAACCAAATACATTGAAAAAATGGGAAGTAACTAGAAAAATGCGAGTAAACAATTTACTTTCCTTTTTATCTTTTAAACCATAGGATAAATCAACTTCCCTTTGTGACATAAGATCAGGAAATTGATGTCGATGACGATGAGCTATTTTAATCATCTTACTGACCCCTTCCCATGATAACATATTGAAGCATTCTTCACAACCTTCTATCCAATGCTCCATCCAATCAAGGTTGTTTGCAATGTATAAACGTAAAGCATCCCACACTCGAGCAACTATATGAAAAAATAACAATTCACTATCATTAATTAGATATCATTACATGCATAGTTTAATATAGTTGAATATGCAGGATTAATAAAAAAATAACAAATCAGTATGATAAAATAAAATTGAAAAAATACATGTGTAATATGTTAATTCCACAAAATCCAATAATTACCTTTCACGGTCCTCATTATACCTTTCCCAAATAGGACCTCTCCTTCAAATTTGTTGATGGAGTTGAGATGCCAAATGCAGGGCACATTCATATTTTCTGCTAATTTAGGTATATATTCACTAATATACACCATGCATTGATATACCATATATCCCTCAACCATAGAACCATCAAGACGTGCTCTTTGTCTAACAATATCCTTCAACGACTTCAATTGCCTCTCTACCATCTACATCGATCTTGTGTGTACTGGTCCACATAATTCAATCTCCTCAACTTGGTGTATGATGGGGATAATTTTAGGGGCGAAATTTATCCCATGGGCTATTTTTAGGGGGTTTTCTCCAAAAAAAGATTCGCCATTTTGCATTTTTTAAAGCCCTATTTCACCCAATTTTGATGGGGTAAACTTTTTTCACCCTAAAAATCACCAAATTATTATATAAACGATATAAATCCTTGGAAATTAAAATATTTTTTGAAAAATATCGCTAAACATTTATAGTTGGCGTTTTAAGAATTGGAAAGATTTGCCAACATTTATACACTTTTAAATAACTATGGTTCCTTAAAATCATCCCTGGTGTATGAGGTAGTGTTCTTGTGCATTGAAAAATTATGGAGGTAGATACTATTGCATTTCATACATTAGTTGGGGAATTTCTCTCTTCCAATACCTTATATCTTCTTTATGGATTTCTTTTTAGGAAAGCCACCTACAAATGATGCAATAAAATAATATCAAGCCATATATAAAATTTGTAGGAAAAACATAATATGTCAATAAGTTCTATTACAAATCACGGACCAAGTATATTTTCCATATAAAACATTACTTACCTTGACATGTATTTTCCAAGAACATAAATAATTTGTCTTATGTTGTTGTCAAAGTCGTCTGGGAGAGATAAAGGTAGAACATACTGTATCAAAAAACACATAATTATTATTTATTTCCAAATAAGAGAATAAAATTAATAAAGTAGTGCATACCAATAAGGAAATATATTAAAAACTCACACTTACCTTAATGAATATATGCCATTCATGTGTTTTAACCCCACCAAAATCACCTTTTTTCATTGAGATATTCTTTATGTTAGACGAAAACCCCGTCGGAAACCTGGTTTTTCTGATGACCTCTTTTACAATATTGCTTTGTTGCTCCATTAAGCACCAAGGAAGACTAATATTCTATTGACCCATCACCATTAGAATTAATTATTACACTTTGCAATGTGGGATTATCTTCTTGGATGTCACTACAAATCTTTCCAATTCTTTCTTTGTTATTCCTTCCATCTAATATTCGCCATAACAATTATGTTATGTTCTTCCCTATATGAATTGTATCAAACAAATGAACTATTTGTAGGTGCTTGTAGTATGGAAACCTACTGAATTGCATCGCGTAAATTTTCATTCCTCGTGGAATCCCATTCGTGCCTTAACGACATTCATGAAACATCAACAAAATTAAATTAACACTAATTAATCAATATAGGTACATACTGCGCTAAACATAATTCACTAAAAAAACCAAAGATTTATATGATATATGATACAAGTTGAATGTGATTGTAATTGATGTCAAAGGAGTTCAGTGAATGACAAAAGGATAACCAAAGACATGATGGCAGGGTAAACTCAGTGAAAGACAAAGGAATGACAAAGGAAGTAATGACATGGCAAGTATGATGATGTGGCATGTATGGTGAGGGTGGAAAGACACATAATGGTGTTCTGGTGCTATCAGGAAGCCAATCTTGTAATCTGACATCATTCTGGAGAAATATGGAAGCTTTGTGAAATGGAAATTGACTAAGTATGAAAAAGTAGTCAAAACTACTCTAAGAGAATTCCCACCATAATTCATGGTTTGAATAGAATTCTTGCACCAGCATATCAAGCTATATATTTTTGAACTGGATATCTAGCCATGGTCTCAGTTTTCCTTAATCATTTCTGAGGAGAAAGTTATAAGTCTGCCAAAATAGGGTTTCAGGATAAACCTTGGAGAAATTCTTGGACATGGCTAAGTGTTGGAAAACTGGTCCAGGTGGACTTTGATCCATGAAATTTTATAAATTTATTTTCACAAGGACAGCCCTTGGTGGGCATTTCCAAACGACCTCTCAAAATCCTGTTCTCAACACTTAGGCAATTTTCTTGTGTTTCTCAATATGCAAAATAATATTTTTCCTACTTTTGGCAGATTGATATTTTGCATATGTGACCATTGTAAGTCAGCATAAAAGTATGGCTGGATAGCCATTTCAAGAAAGAATAAATCCATTCCAATTGATGAACCTATTGACATACACCCAACTTCTGGCAGGCATTTGAAAGTGGTTTTCCAAACTGCTTATTGACACTTAGACAGATCTCTTCAAACCCTAAGTCACCAAGGTGATTTTATTTTTTCATCAAACTTGGAGAGTGATACATCCACAATGTGAGGAATAACATACTGAATCAACCATGCCAATCTTCTCTCCTGCAACCTCATCATCTAACCTTGGCGGGCATTTTACTGGGATAGTGCAAATGAAGGTGAGAGGCACTTTTGGCAAATTGATATCTTCCTCCTCAGAGACTCTTTGGGAAATATGAAACTATGGTTGGATGCACCAATCAAAATATTATAGCCTATCACTTTTATATAATATTTCTCTTCACCCTATGAGAGGTGGTATGCATTTCCTTGAAGCCACTTAGGCAAATTTTACCAATAATTCCATACTTGGACAATTCGTCCAAAACCTAAGGTGGATTTTTCATTTCACCAAAAACATGAAATAATGCTACTAGATGATGTATTACACCTTAATAAGCACACCTATGCTGATTTCACTCCCATATTCATCTTCATTTTTCCTAGGCGGACATTTTACTGAACTTTGGTGTAAGACTGCCTGAAACTCTGTTTGGGCAGATCCATATCTTCTTCCTCAAGAATTATAAAACCAATGTGATAACATGGTCAGGTAGAAAAAACATACACCTACAGGATGACCATGTGGTGCGATCATTTTCTTCAACCCACAAATTATGGCAGGCATTTCCCTAGAGCAATTCTGACTAATTTGACCAAAAATCCTTCTTTTGGGAGATGTGTATCTTCTTCTTTAAGGAGTTTTTCTGAGAACCGGGGCCATGGTCAGATAGATATTTCATAAAAATATGGGATGGAAGGTCATGGAGGGAATTTTCTTCTTCTTGATAATTATGGTGGTCATTTTCATAAGGCAATTGCTTTAGGGCAGTTTTTCAACACTTAATCAAAATCCCCAAATTATCATACCGTTACCAACTACTACCAGAATGTAGCAATGACATCATGAGACATTAGGACACCAACATGTGTTTTTCAAACTCATCACACATGCCATATCAACACTTCTTTTTTCATTAATGACCTCCTTTGACATCAATGGCAACTATACTCAACAGTGTCCTTCTGCTAATAGAATTCATAGGGCGACATAGATTTGCTCCTTGTTGAAGTGATTATCCACCCATGCTTTCAGTTTTCCTTATGATGGTCACATGTGCAATAAATCAACCTGCCAAAGTAGGAAAAATATTTTTTTGCATATTCAGAAATTTGTCTAAGTATTGACCAATATTCCAATAATACATAAATTATTTGGCATACCTTGACTATTTCTATTATATTCCAAGTTCCATAGGTGAGGTGTCATTCTTCGTGGTTTTTTTCCATTCTCTTCTTTACCGTTGAATTTTTCTTTGTCTGTAGTTTGATAGCTACGTTTCTTAGGAAGAAAGTTCCTATACTCAGCAAACACTTCCTTTACTAAACTCCTTGAACAACGAGGTTTTATCCTGGGACCACAAACTAGACATGCAAATTTTCCCTTTGTTTGAAGACCTACAAGATATATGAATTAATGTAGCGAATTAGAATTACCATTTAAAACAATGCATGATATTTTCAATAGATATATATAATATTAAAGAACAAAAGAAAGTAACAATATACCACAAAAATTTGTTAACCCGGGAGCATCATGAATTGTCCATCCAAGTATTCCATGGAATTGAAATCGTATTTTCCCTATTGGTATAGAGATGTCATACATAGTGATGCCATCCCATAACTTCAACAACTCATTGATAAGAGGCTCAATATATATGTTCATATCTTTAACCTGGTACTTACCTAATTGGTCCAGCATACATGATTAATTATATTTATCTATATGTCGTTATATATAAGAGACATAATTATCATGCATGAAACAAAGAAATGAAATATTTAATGATCAGACTTTCAAGTAAAAAAATACAAATTAAATAAATACCTGGAACAATCATTTCCATCATTGTGTGCTCTCTCTTGACCGACATCCAAGGAGGAAGGTTATTGTTTATAACAAAAACAGGCCACACTGAGTAGGTAGAACAAAGCTCTCTAAATATATTGACACCATCAGCAACCAACGAAAGTTTAACATTACGAGGTTCTTCTTTGAAAATTGGCCACTTTTCTTCAATGTACCTAAATGCAGACCCATATGCAGGAATTCGAAGAACATCGTCTTGACTTCTATTCTTTGCATGGAAATTCATAAACTGTGCTATACTTTGACACCTGAACAACCGCTGGAGACGTGGAATTATCGAAATATAACAAAGAACTTTGTGAGGCACATTTTTTGTCACTTTATCGATTTGATACCTACTTGTTTGACATTGTGGGCATTCATTTTCTAATGCATATTGTCCATAGTATATAATATGATCATTAGGACATGAATCAATAGCTTGATACTCCATTCCAAATTCTTTCATAATCACATATATCTCTCGATATGTGCATGGTAAAAAATTTGACGTTGGCAATAGAAATTAGCCTAACAATCTACAAAATTCAAAAGAATAAGTCAATGTAAACAATATTAATCATCAATATCGCATCCATACTTTACAAATTAGATAACAATAACAATATAGGAAAAAAGTCAACCCTTTATGTACATGTGAACATGCAGACATCAATAATTAACAAATTACATACCTTAGTTTCTGTGTGAGATAGGTGTTTGATAAACCATTCAAAACCTTCAAGTTCACTAACAACAATATAGCAGATAGAAGATTTGTTTTTGAGCCTTCATAAAGAGGTTGACGTTCCTTCTTGAGTAGAGGATCAACATCATGACTATCATCCTGGTTGTCCTCGTCGATTGGAGGAAATGTGTCTTGGATCAATCTATGTATCTCATCTTCCTGATTTGTATCACTAATGTTATATCCATCCATATCATCATTAAGAACTTGATCAGCTTCAATATTCTAATCTAGATGTTTGTCACCCTGTAAATGAGTATTTATGCTAGTACTTGGCAAATAACTCTCTGGAAGGGGACATTTTGGGGGCATTGTCTATATATTTACAAACAACGTAGTAAAATTAGTGTTTATAGAACATATAATAAAACAATAATACATTTTACTGAAATTCATGATATTATGACTATTACAGAGAATACATTAAAAATTGAATAACCTCTTACCAAGGGATGATATTCATAACTCCCTTGGGCGTGCCCCTTCTCCCTACAATGTCTTTCAGTTGTCATTATTAAAATTCTTGTTCTTTGCAAGCCCCTGCAATCAGAGCAAGGGAAATAACATTTTCCATCTCCCCTCGCCTCTAATGCCACTCTAAACTGAGCAAGCTTCCTTTCATTTTCATTTATAGTGAAAAATACTTGTAGTGACAAGTAATTGTCTTACCTACACCATACCAAATAGTAACTTGTCAAATACCTTAGATATAAGTATATTTCTAAATGCAGTATATTATATACCAAATTCTATATAGAAACACATGAAGACCGTGATTAATAGGATTGTCATTGATGACAACATTAATGACAATCATTTTGGAAAAATATGGTAATTTGGTGAAAAACAGGAAAATGACCCAGTATGGGGAAATTAGTAAAAATTTCCTTAGGGAAATGCATGCCATAATTTATAGGAGAATATAAATGCCCACAACACATGGGGGTCCTGTAGATTGTTGTTTTTCCTACCTGACCATGTCTTTAGTTTGTCCTAAAAGTGCCTGAGGGAGAAGTTATGCACCTTCCAAAATAGGGGTTTGTGTCAGAGCAAGCAAAAATAGCTAAGTTGCCTCAGAAAGATGCCCGCCCTAAATTATGGGTTAGAGTAAATTCCCATGCCACATGGCGTTCTTGTAGTGTGTTGGTTTTTATACCTAACCATGGTAATATTTCTCCTTAAGAATGTCTGAAGAAAAAGTTATGAATCTGCCAAAATGAGGTTTCAGAATAAATTTTGGAGAAAGTCCTGAAAATGATTAAATGTTGGAAAACTTGCTCAGGTAGCCTTAAGAAAATGCCTGCCACAAATTTTGTGTTTAAGAAAATGCCCACACCATATGGGGGTATTGTATATTGATATTTTTCCTACCTGACCGTGTCTTCAGATTGTCTTGGAAGTAGCTGAGGAAGAAGTTATGAACCTGCCAAAACAGTGTTTTAGGCAGATTGGACCAGACTAAGAAAATTGTCGAGTGTTGGAAAAACTAGCTCATGTGGCCTTGGGAAAATTCTTGTCGTACCTTATAGGTTTATGATAAAAATTATCTAAAGATATCATCCTACAGCTTGTTGAAGATGTTATCTCACCATGGTCTCAATTCTCAAAGAAGATGTTTGATGACAAAGATAATGGTCTGCCAAAACAGAGTTTTCAGTTGTTTTGCACTATTTCAGTACTGGCAAAAATTCCTTAGTGGCCTCAAGGAAATGCCCACCCTATCTCATAGGATGATGAGAAAAATAATATGAAAGTGTTAGGATATATATTTTTTATGGGTGCATCTAACCGTGGTCTCATTTATCCTATGGAGTGTTTTATGACAAAGATATAAATCTGCCAAAAGTAAGAAAAATATTATTTTTCATTTTAAGAACACAAGAAAATTGGTGTTAGATTTAGGAAATTGAAAAGGAATTTTGAAATTCCCGCAAGGAGGGGTTATTTTGATGATAAAATTCATCAGGTAGCATAGGCATGTTCCTTGGTGAACTGACTATCCAACCATACCTTTAGGTTGTCTTATGATGGTCTCATATGCAAAATATCAATTTGTCAAAAATAGGAAAAATAATATTTTGCATAGTGAGAACAAAAGAAAATTGACCAAGTGTTAAAAATAGGAGTTTGAGAGGTCAGTTGGAAATTCTCACCAAGGGTTGTCTTTGTGCAAGTAAATTTAGCAAATTTCATGGATCCATTCTTTGGAAAGTTATCCATCTGCTCATGACTTCAGGTCTCCATAGAATGTTCACACGTGTGAAATAGGAGTCTGCCAAAATGGGAATAAATATGTTTTGATGTTCAAAAGAGGTTGAGAAGCTATTTTGAAATGCTTGCCAGAGGTTGTGTGTGTGTTAAGAGATTTATCTTGTGATATGGTCTTGTTCATTATTGAAATGGCTAGCTAGCCATTCTTGTAGGTTTCTTTATGGTGATCACATGAGGGAGAAATCAATCTGCCAAAGTAGAAGAAAAATTGTTTTTACAAGTTAAAAACAATTTTGTTTAAGTGTTAAATTAAACAGTTTGGAAGCCTATATGCTGATTTGGACAGTACTGAAGACAAGATACTAATGGTGTATGGACAAAGTTGAGATAGGGCTGCAGTATGTTGTATGTTGAATGACTTGCTGAGTACAGAATGAAGACTTGCTAATTGGTATTTTTGATGTGTGTGCCCGTGGAAAACTTTGGAAGAGTCTGATGTATCAATTGTAATTTGTAATCTGAAATTTGTAAACAAAGGTTAGGTGGAGCTAGGGAAAGACTTATTGGTCTTTTGACAAGTTGAATATTTTTTTGATGTTGTAGCATCCCAGTCAGTTGTAGCTGACTGAACCATTTTGGTGGGTGGTGCCACCTTATGGGTTGTAGCCCGTATTGGAGATTGAAGTCTCCACTTATATAAAGATTACAAAAATATATCTTGTGTCATTTGTGCAATGTCTTGATAGTGATGTGTTTAATTGATGAATGACATGTGCCTAGTTGGTATTGT
>LPNX010751394.1:2629-44844 GCA_001517045.1 Pseudotsuga menziesii | reverse complement strand
CCCCCCCCCCCCCCCCCCCCGTGCCTCTTAGTGAGAATTGTTTCTAACAGACTGAACTTTTCATTGATTCCAACAAGTGTTGTGCAATGGCTTTTGATTTACTCACAAGGAGACCTTGATAGTGGCCCAAATGGTCCAAATGAAAGTTGTCCTTCTACTGTGGAAAGTTATTAACACTATGTCAACAGACAATAGCTTAGTGGAGCATCGGGTCTATAAAAGAAAATGAATTAGCTAGAGTCATTGTTGACTAGACCCTCTTGTTGCAATTACTCTAGTTTAAATAAAAGGAGGTAGTTGCAGGGTTTTTAAATTCATTCGTAAGGTACATGACCCAAAGAATACAAGTATTTTTTTGAGCCTCAATGTTAGTTTGTATCCGCCAAAAAAGGATGCATGCTTACCTTTGATGAATTTATGGCTAGATGATTGTTGTAGAGTATGTTTTATCTCTCTAGTTTTGGATATGGTTGATAAGAAATCTGGGCTCAATCTGCAATCAATCAATCACCAAGAACCTTGTTGCAACTATATAAAATGTGCCGAACCTGCATGAGTTTCGTCATGTGTAAACATCTGAGAGCCGTTGAAAGCTGGGGAACTACTTAAATGAATATGTGCAAATGTTATAAATTCATAGGGACGACCACAATTGCTTTAGTGGGGACTGCAATCATGGCTATTTTTTCATGGTTTTGAAACGAAAACCATCTAAACGAGATGCCATTTGTCTACTTATTGCATTAGCCACATCTATTTGTGCAGTTCTATTGACTGGTGGTTCATTGGTGGAAGCGGCTTATGTCTTCCAGTGCTTCACCAAAATTCTCTATTTAATGGACAATCTTGATATTTAAGAGTCTAATTTGAACAAGGTTTTATAATATTGCTACGGGTGTGGTAGGAATAAGAAGAAGCGTGTGTGTGAACAATAAAAGCGGGTGTGTGAGCATTAAAAATGAAAACATTGGTTTGGAGGGTGTGCAAATATATCCATCTATTGTCGATACAAAGACGAAAGTTCCTCAAAAATTAAAAACGTCAATATTGCCATGGTTTTTTTGCCATGATAAAAAATGAAGTATTAATCCACAAATGTTCAAAAAGTGGAAATATTTCGTGCAAAAATCCACCCAAATGTATTAGTGTTAGATAAATAGTGATTAACCAAGGTGATCAATTCACATATAAATTGGTTCATCCCATTACCCAAAATATCAGGTTAAGCATATAACATCTACACCTTACAAATCCCATGCTAACAATCAAGTAGAATTCACTAATAAGAGTTTATAAAGAATTCTAATGAAAACTGTGCATCTTGATAAGAAACACTAGGAAGATGGGATTATTGAATCCATGTGGGCCTATAGGAAAAATCGAAAGGATACTACAAGTCTAAGTCCTTGTGAGATGGTACATGGGAAAGCAGCTTTGTTTCCAATAGAATTCCATATACAGACCTACAAGATTGTAGCTGAAGTGGGGATGGATTTATTAGAGGCATATAATAAACATATTGTGTAGCTAAATTAGTTTAATGAAAATAGGTAGGATTCTTTTCAATATACTACTTTATTACAATAGGAGAGAGCAACGTGTCATGAGAATTTCATTAAAAAGAAGCATTTTCAAGCAGGGGACTCATCGTTGCTATATGATTCAAAGTTTAAGAACTTGAAGGGAGAATAAGCAACACATTGCTTAGGTATCTATAGATATATACTTTCTATTAAAATGGATTAGTGAAGATGAAGACTATTAATGAATCAGGAGTTTCTTTCATGGTAAATGGCCACGAATTGAAGATGTACCAGTGGCCAAAGTCTAGGGAGGAATTTTTATAGGAATTATTACAATAAGGTGAGTTGGAAGTAGTCACAAATGGGCATACCCCACTTGTCACTTCCTTGAAATGAGTTTTCATTTTCAATAAAAAAAAATGCAAAAAAAAATTAAAAAAATTGATAATGAGTTGAAACTATAAAAACTAGTTTTGGCACATTTTAGAAGGTCCTCCTTCGGAAAACTAGGAAACTTGCTCATGGAGTCCAAATAAAAGTTGGAAGCATGTTCTACATTTTTTTTAAATGTGATGGGAATTATATAATCATATTCCTATATCACATTAGGTTTTTTCTCCATGTGTAGGGAAGAGAACCTCTCTATCTTCCCTATTTTCTCTACAAAAGTCTACACAAGATGGCAATCGAGGTTCAACAGGGTTCACATAATGATTTTAGTAACCTACATCATCATGCACTCATCAAACTAGTATTTTTGAAGGAACTCAAGAAGTCAAATACCACCTGGGATCAATTCATAGAAGAAAGAGTTTTTTCATAGGAAAAAAAGCCACCATCCTCCTAGTGTTGTACCCGTACACAACCCTCTGTTGTCGCAACAAAAATTATTCTAGAACATCCTTCCATCGTGGTGTCAAAAATTGTTATTGAAACGTATTGGAAAAGGAAAAAACCTAAGAAATCATTGGATACCCGTGAAACTATGGTAATTGAAGAGTATTCTATAAGGAAGAAACATCCTAAGCAGTTGTAAGATCCCTTGAAAGCAATGGTAGTAGGTAGAGTAACTCGTAGTAGGACAAGGGATTCTAAACATACTACTATGGAACCAATTGTGGAAGCCATGGAATTTAGTGATATTTTACAAAAATTTCCTAAGCGCCCTCAAATGAAACATCCCAAGGGAAATCTAATCGAACCGGTTGAAGAAGTTGAGGATCTAATTGAAAAGGCTGAGAAACCAGCGAAAAATGTTGAAGAACCAATGGAGGAAGTTAATTTTCTGATTACATTACACCTGGATTTCCATTTCCAAATTCTCTTGATCCATTGGATATTAAATTACAGAAGAAGGATCAAATGATTAAGAAATTGAATTCAACAATTAAAGAATTGGAAATATTAGAAAGACATATCAAAATGAAAAACCAATTGCTTAAGAAGAATAGTGCCAAACTTAGGAAAAACAATGAAGGTTTGAAATATTAGTTGTGACTTCTCAAACGGGAAAATAGAACACTCGGGATTAGGAACAATGCCTTAAAGTGTACTATAGGACAAAAGAGGATGCAGAATAAAGCACAAGCAGGAGAACAAGTAGTTCCTCTAGGGTTAGATTTACTAGCAGAAATACTTGAAGCTACGCTTTCACTCGAGAAAACAAAAGAACCAGAGAAGGAAGAAGGAAAACATGTATACCAAAATATCAGTGATATACTTGATGACATAAATAACAACACTATGTCCCTGGCCTCTATCAAAATTTCCTCAGTTAACTAGACTAGACAGGGAAGGATGAACTATATGATTTGGGTATGATTTATAAGAAAAAATATAATGCTGAGATTCAATATCTATAGCAGGAATGGTATAACATGTATGTGTTTGAATAGTAACATAGATCCATCTTAAACCAAGATCTACCAAGCACTGATAGGGATCTAATTTCTTGAGTTCTAAATTTTTTTTATCTTAAATTTTTTACATGCTTTAAAAAATTTACACCTCAAGAATTTTGATCCCTTTGGTGCTTCGTAAATCTGAGTTTAACATAGATTTTTTAATTACTTATTTGGTTTTAATTTTTAATTTTATGAGCCGATATAAATTTTTTAATTAATTTTTATTTTTTTAATTTTACATAACTTTATGCATTACATTACACTATGTGACAACAACTCTCCCATACTGGGTTGTAGAGCACCTCACCACTATCAAAGAAATAACAAATGGAGGATTGAAATTCAAATTGTAAACCAACATATCATAATAGTAAAACAATAGAAACAACAAATGTTTGAGTAGAGATCACAATTAATGAGTTGCATATCTCCTTCAGGGGTATATTCAATCTATCTTCATGAGTAGTGAGTGGCATTTCAGTTTGGTAGATTACAAGCTAATAAGAGGTTTGAAATTCTTACCAAAGAAGAAATTTAGGAATATTCAATTTATCTTCATGAGCAATGAGTGGCATTTCAGTTGGGTAGATTACAAGCTAGTAAGAGGTTTGAAATTCTTACCAAAGAATATTTTTAGCAAATTTACACTGATTCTTTATCCAGGGAGAAAATCTTGCTATGTGAATTATATACATTTAACTTCTTTTTGCAGTCATAAATAGTTTGGAATCCAAATTTGCTTGTAGATGATGCTCATTTACGATCTTTTATTTTTTTTATTCTAACTAAAATCAAATGGTATTTATATAATCAATGGTTTCTATAGTGTGATTCAACCTCTGAACTCAATGTTCAAGGATAACATATAATGATTGTAGATTTTTTTAGTAACCATGAATAAGTGTTAACAAATAAAAAGCAATCAAGTATTTTTAGTAAAAATCTGAGGGATTCTATGTAAGCTTTTGAGGATATTAGAGACCGAGATGCTTTTCCCACCTTAATGGTTTTTGAATAAAGGAGACAATGAATTACTCCTCAAATCCAACAAAGATACCCTATGCGGTTCCCATTATTTTGAATGGCTATCACCATATCCCAATTTTATTTCAATTCTTTGAGAAGGAATGCCAGAACTAAGTGGTTGGGATTATGATTTCATTTCCCTCCGATATGGTGTAGTAGTATATTTTACAAGGTTATTGCATTGTGGAATGAGCAAGAAGAAACTGCTACATGGGTAGAGGTTGATATTAATTTGGGTTTGCATGTTGAGACGATGAATGTATTTATCTCTTAAAATTGGATGTACCTCCATAATCAGTTGATGACATGAAGACATGCCATATGTTATTTTGGGGGTGATGTTAGGCCTTTGAATTGGATTATTTTGCACACTGATTTCAAATGTTCATGCTAGAAGACTCTTTCCTTCTTCTGCCAATTCCTATCCTTTTGTCACTATAGACCCTTAAAAATTCATGATTATGTCCTCCAAGGTATGTAAGTTCAAATTCTTGTTATGTTCCTGATGCTTAAATAATTGAGTATATTTTGATGGTTAAATATCGTAACTAATAGTTAATTACAAGTTTTTGATATTTTACATGTTTTCTAGAAAAATCATATAATTTGAGTAGTTCTGGATACCTGCATATGTACAAGTGAAAAATGGACACATGGGATTTATTTATGAATATTTGGATCATCTTACCCTCATTTTTATTTTGAATATTGTGCCATGTCATCACTTAGAGATTGAGCTAATTGAATACTGATCACATAGCTGAATAGACATAGTTTCCTAGACTTTAGGATCTATTGATTCTTCGGATATTAGAAGATCCTCTTCAACTTATTATAATTTAATGGGTTCTTAAATTGTAATGTATAAGAAGTTGTAATGGATGTAATGATCCCTGGGAATCTCTCTTCTTTTAGTTTAACACTATAATATCCTTGATCTAAATCAGATCTAAAATATTAACTCTTACTGCTAAAATTATCAAAAGTGGAATAAGATTTTACTAGATGATCAAGCACTTTCTTCAACAAGGAAAAACATAGGAAGTAAATACATAAACTGAGAGTGGAAGAGGGTTAGTCGGAGAAACCAAAAGACAGGTTTGGAGACTGAAATTTCATATCCCTAAGCACCTATATGTTGGGTCCTTTTAGTTTTTGAGCATTGTCTAGATTGAAATCTACTACCAGGATTCTATGTGTCTGAACTAATGCAAAGTGAGATTTGAATAGTCAATTCCAAGAAACCAAGGCTAAGGAAGAATTATGCGAGTTATGAATATCTCTTTAGGAATCAAATATCTATTTAAGTGTAATTTTTTGACAAGTTTGATCCTCCGGTTTAGAAGTTAAAAATGTCTCAGTTTATTTCCGATCCCAGAAAAAATAAAAGGATGGAAATAATCATAAATTTTAGACTTAAAAATACTATTGAAACTTCAATCTTTTCATGGACAGAAAGTAAATAAATGCACACCATTCAACACATAGTACTCAGAATTTTTGGCTAATGGCCCTAGAAAAACCCACAAGGGGAAAACCAGTCAGAGAGAGAGAGATTTTTGTTATTTATTCAAAGAAAAATTCAAACAGTCAGCTACAGTCAAAATACAACTTATCTCAACCAACGCAAATAACTCAGTAGGCTGCCTCGTTTTCTATGCATGAACTGTCTCGATTTTTGTGCCTTCTTCTTCTCGAAAAAACGTGCTGGAAATAATAGTAAACTTCAGCCCTCAATTTATTTTCAAGAATAATTAATTCTTCCCTCGATTTCTATGCAAAAAACAACAACAAAACCATACTATATGGACTGCATTAAATGCAATCGTACAGCCTCAAAAATTATGCCACAAAACTCAGCCTGCAACCTACGGAACTGTGCCTATCCTTCTCCTCAAAATTTGTGGTTGCATGTACCTCGAAACTCATACCCACTCTCACGTTGTACAGTATGCAAGCTCCCTCGAATTTCATGCCTAAAAGGTGCCTCAAAAATCATTTCTTTAGCAAATTGTTTAGTAAAAATGGTTGCCTCGATATGCATGCCTCTCTCTTTAGCTCTCACTTCTTATTATATCAATAATGAATATGTTTTTCTTTTTCCCGTGATTTTTTATTAAACCCTAGGTAGGTGAAGAGCCATCCAATCCAATGGATGAGATTAGATTAGATCTACAGATGAGAATAAATGCTCCATTTTAATTTCTCATAAAAATTAATTTCCTTCACCCACTTAAATTTATCAAACTTAGAATTTAATCTCTAAAGTCACATTAAATGATCCACTTAAGTCATTTAATGCAATGGTCACTTTATTTCCCCTTTTAATTGACTAAGGCTAAAGTCACCAAGGGGAACACTTTCCTAGGTACAAAAATCAACACTCCCTCTTACCGAGGAAGGTGTTCTACACCACTCCCAACTTGTCCTTGAAGAAGACAAACTTTCCCCTCCCCAAAGATTTCGTCAGAATGTCTACAACTTGCTCATCAGTTGAAATGTACTATAAATATATTTCTCCTCTCTAAACATAATCTTCGATGAAATGATACCTGATATCAATATGCTTTGACTGGTCATGAAATACTGGATTCTTAGAGGGATGACTGCAACTCTGATTGTCACAATAGATCACCGTAGGCCTCATCTCTTGACCAAATAAATTCACCAACAACTTGTGAAGCCACAATGCCTCGTAGCTGCCCTGACTGGCCGCCATTTACTCAGCCTTAGAAAAACGCAAAGCAACATATTTATGCTTCTAAATGAACCACGACACTGCTATCGAGCCCAAACAAAAACAACATCTGTAAGTGCTCTTCTGATCTGCCACTCTGCCTGCCCAATATAAATCTGTGAATCCAACCAACCTAATCCCATCCAACCTCTTGTAGTCCAAACCAAAATCCTCTATCCCTACTAGGTATCACAAAACATGTTTCGCAGCTACCCAGTGGACACTCCTAGGCTCAACCATGAACTGACTAAGAGTGATAACTACAAAACACAAATCTAGATGAGTGTTGACCAGATACATCAATGAACCAATGAGATGACAATATAATGTAGGATCCACCAACTCTCCCTCAAAAGCATAAATATTCTTCCAGTTGGTGATCATTGGAGTCAACATCATCCTGCAATCCTCCATCCTTAATCTCCTTATAATATCAATTGCATATTTTCCCTATCCCTAGAAAATATGTCCAGGCTCCTCCAATCCCAGAAAATAATGCATAAACCAAATATATTTCATCTCATACTAGAAGCAAGATCCTTCTTGCAAGCTACAATGGGTCTCTCCCCCCTGTGATAAAAACGTCATCAACATATAACATAAGAATACGTGGATAATCTCCAACCATGATGAAATAGAGATTCGAATCTGCTTCACTCTTCTGAAACCCCATCCTCTGCAAGTAAGAATCGATCCTGGAGTACCAAGCTCTAAGAGCTTGCTTAAGTCCATACAAGGATTTCTTCAGCCTAAAAACATGAGACTCTCTCTCATGAATCTCAAATCCCTAAGGTCGATCAACATAAATCTCCTCCTGAATGATTCCATTGAGAAATGCAATCTTCACATCCATCTTATGGATCTTCCAACCCATTTCCTTTGCAATGGAAATCAATGCCCTGATCGAAGTATACCGAGCAACTGATGCAAAGGTATCCATTAGAGGAAATTTCAACTCAAAATGGGCCTTTTAACTTTTATTCAAATTCCATGTCATCATGTGTTAGCCAATGAAATTGCTTTAAATTTGAAATACCGTATAGGTCTTAAACACTTTTTTAATATAAATTTGGGGATAGCTATCATAAAAAAAACTACTTTTTTGTTTGTATTTTTGACATATCTCTCTGTGTTTTTACTCAAATTTTGATCGGGAGAGCTCGTTGGATGCGGAATTAAATTCCGCATCCAACGAGTACCCACTCGGCATACTTTTGACGGAGCCCGCTACCCCAAAAACAAGAAATACCTGAAAAAATGGAATGATGATGTCATCATTCTATTTTTTCAGGTATTTCTTGTTTTTGGGGAAGCGGGGTCTGTCAAAAGTATGCCGAGTGGGTACTCATTGGATGCGTAATTTAATTCCGCATCCAACGAGCTCTCCCGATTGAAATTTGAGTAAAAACATAGGGAAATATGTCAAAAATACAAACAAAAAAGTAGTTTTTTTCTTTTCTTCCTCCAAAATTAATAAATACTATTTTATTATTTTAACTATTATTTTATTAGTTCATTTTAGGAGGCCCATTTTGAGTTGAAATTTCCTCTAATGATCACAATCCACACCCTCAACCTGTGAAAACCTCCATGCTACAAAACTGGCCTTGTACTTCTCCACACTACCATCCGCATCATGATTTAGCTTGTAAATCCACCGAGAAGTCACCACTGACTTCCCCTCAGGTCCCAGAACTATCTCCCACACATCATTCTTCATGATGGAATAGTATTCATCCATCATGGAATCTCACCAAACGTGATGCTGGGAGGCCTCCTCAAAAGTAGAAGGCTCGGATTCACATAAAATAGACATCAAAAGCATGCCCATCTCTGCGGTGGGCTCCAACTTTGTCCTCTTCTCAGAAGGGACATGAGAGTAAGTCAAAATACCAAATATGCGAAAATGGCTGACCTTGGGCTTCTTTCCTATGAAACACTCCTCAGGTGTCATGTTCCCCACATCATGATGGGGACTCATGTTCTGAAGATATAAATTTGTGCTGCATGCCTCAAGCCAAAGAAAGAAAGGAAGATACTGGGCATGTAACATAGCTTTGGCTGCTCCAACAATAGACCTGTTCTTCCTCTCCACAACTCCAATCTGTTATGGAGTATAAGGAACAGTCAATTGTCTCTTGATACCCTCATGTCTACAATATCCGTCAAAATATTTATAGGTATAATCACCCCCATTATCCGATCTAAGAACTCAGATATTAATCCCTTTCTGGTTCTCCACGAGAGCTTTGAACTCTTGGAACTTCTGCAAGATGACTACCTCATACTTCTTGCTCTTCAGGAAATATATCCAGGTCTTCCTAGAATGGTCATCCATGAATGTCACATAATACTCATATCCTCTCAAGGAAACAGATGACATCAGTCCACACAAATTTGAATGTATCAAGTCAAGAATTCCTGCTGACCTGCTATCACTGCTAGGAAAAATTAGTCTTGGTGTAATTTCCAAAGGCACACCCCCTGCAAACATCACTATGCTCCAAGATGAACTCTAGTAAACTTGTAACCATATGTCTCAACAACCCAAAAGCTAGATGATGCAAGTGAGCCATCCTCCTATGCCAAATCTCACAAAGCTCACTGCTGCTGTTATGTGCCAAGGCATGCTGAGGCTGAAATAAGATCCTATACATTTTCCTACACCTAAATCCAATGGAAAATGAAGCATATGGTCATGCAATCTTGGGAAACACATGCACATTTCCATCTAGGAAGGACACCCCAATACCTTGATCCTTGATCATGGAAATTGACACCAAGTTCTTCTTCAGCCCAGGTACATACAGTACATCTCTCAAAACCATGGGACTCATGGACTCCCTCTGAAAGGTAATGGTCCCATGCCCAACTACTCTAACTGCTGAGTCATCTCCCAACACCACCTCCACATCAGTCTCTATCTGTGAAATCTCGGAGAACATCTCACGAGAACCTGTCATGTGGCTGGAGGCTCCACTATCTATATACCAAGTGCTGGAAGCAAATGCACTGTAGGAATGGTTTGTCACCAAGGAAAACTCCCTCTCTCTATCAACATTTGCACTAGTTATAATATATTCTCTCTCTCTCTATCAATATGCCTAGTGCATAGAGAAAATTCACTCTGAAATCTCACTGCAAAGTCATCGACCTCCGCTAAAGCTGTTGTTCATTGCTGCTTCTTCCTCTTCTTGATCGAACACTACCTAGCATAGTGTCCCATCTTATGATATGCAAAGCATTTTACAGTGCTTAGATCCTTCTTCTGTCCATCTTGATTCTTGGCTCCAACCTGCTTGGGACCCTTTTTGTTCTTCTTATTCCCCTTCATTTTCAAGGCCACATCCTCCTCATCCTCCCTACTAGTAGAAGCACTACACTACAAAAGACCCCTTTGAGTCTCCTACTGAACAAAATCATCACAGACCCTATCCCATGAAGGTAAGTTCTCCCTAGCCACCAAACCCTGTACAAACACATCCCAAGGTTGTGTCACCACATTCAAGGTTTTCCACACTAGATCAGGACCAGTAACAACCACCCCAATTGCAGCAAGCTCATCTCTCACCCAAGAGATCCTTATAATATAATCCATATAAACCTATCCTTTAACCATCTTGATACTCTTCATATTCTCCCTCGGAACCATATTCCTATTCTCGTTTGAACTCTGAAACAATATGGTTAAATAATTCCACATCTCATGTGCACGATATTTCCCAGAAATGTGGGGACTCACATGGTATTTAACAACATATAGGATAATCCTCCTAGCCTTAATATCCTTCTTGTTGAAGGTAGCAAATGCTACCACATCGGTAGAATCAGGAATCACAATGGGATTAGCTATAGTATTTTTGACTACCTCCTCCCACAACTCATCCTCCTCCAACACAAGCAATATCCGGGCCTTCCATGGATCAAAGTTCCCTGCCCCATCTATCCTATACTCCATTCTCAGTCTAGCGGAAGACATTTTCTCAAAGAACAAGTTTCAACAAAATAGTGCTACTGACACAAGAGTTTTTTCTGAATTCTAGAAATGACTTTTCTATCTGCAAAACTTAGTTTTCTGCCCCACTTAGCTTTGATACCATGTAAGTTTTTCACAAGTTTCAGCCTCCGATTTAGAAGTTAAAAATGTCTCAGTTTATTGCCGAACCCAAAAAAAATAAAAGGGTGTAAATAATCATAAATTTCAGACTTAAAAACACTATTGTAACTTCAATCTTTTCATGGATAGAAAGTAAATAAATGCACACCATTCAACACACAATACTCAAAAAAATTTGGGCAATGGCCCTAGAAAAACCAACAAGGGGAAAACCAGTCAAAAAGACAGAGTTTCTTATTATTTCTTCAAGGAAAAATTCAGACATTCATTTACAGTCAAAATACAACTTATCTCAACCAACGCAAATAACCCAGTAGGCTGCCTAGTTCTTTGTGCATGAACTGTCTCGATTTTTGTTCCTTCTTCTTCTCCAAAAAATGTCTTGGAAATAACAGTAAACTTCAACCCTTGATTTCTGTGCAAGAATAATTAATTCTTCCCTTGATTTCTATGCCAAAGACAACAACAAAACCACACTGTACGGGCTACATTAAATTCAGCCATACAGCCTCGAAAACTGTGCCACAAAACTCATCCTGCAACCTTGTGAATTATATCGGTCCTTCTCCTCGAAATCTGTGCCTACATATACCTCGAAACTCGTTCCCACTCTCACGTTGTATGGTTTGCAATATCCCTCAAAATTCGTTCCTAAAAGGTGCCTCAGAAATCATGCCTTCAGCAAATTGTTCAGTAAAAATGGTTGTCTCAATATGCGTACCTGCCTCTTCAGCTCTCACTTCTTCTCATCTCAACAATGAAAATGTTTTTCCTTTTCCCCTGATGTTTTATTAAACTCTAGGTAGGTGAAGACCCATATAATCCAATGGCTGAGGTTATATTAGATCTAGGGATGAGAATAAATGCTCCATTTAATTTCTCATAAAAAATAATTTCCTTCACCCACTTAAATTTCTCAAACTTAGACTTTAATCTCTAAAGTCACATTAAATGCTCCACTTAAGTCATTTAACGCAAGGGTCACTTTATTTACCCTTTAAAGTGACTAATGATAAATTCACCTAGGGGAAGACTTTCCTAGTTACAAAAATCAACATTAAGCAGGTTCAGAACAGTTCGAGAGAGTTTGTGGGTGTTTGGGAAAAACTAGCAGAAATTGTCCTAGAGTTTGCCTGCACAGAGGAGGCCTCTCAAACACTATACACAATCAATGAATTCTGGTTTTGTTAGTTTTTTTTAGTTTTGGGGTGATTGTATGACCTACATCAACTTACATAATCAAATTTGATCATACAAAATAGTCATGGCATCGAAAATAGTAAAACTAGTCAAATTTGACTAGCCAAAGAGCATAAGTAAGTAAATAAAGATGAAATTAGATTATTTACTTTATAATATATTAAATTAATGATTATTATAGGTTTATAATACTATATTAATCATAAAAAAACTCATATATCATTATCATGTCCATTACATCACTATTATTGCATAAAAACTTACAAAAGGCTCATTAAATTAGCATTGGAATGCCTCTTTCATTGAAAATTTGGAATTATGACCCCATGGAGCAAAAATATTTCTATGTATCAGATATTATAATGTTATTAAATTTATCATAATGTCATAAATATTTTGTAGGAGGTTATCTACCTCAATGGTGCCCAATACTAAAGAATAGAGCCTTGAACCAACCCCTGACACCAATCTTACATTCTTTAGAACATAAGTGAAGTCTCCTTCACTAGAGCTCAATTAACAAGTATGAATGGATGATTTATGAACTTGATACTGGTATTCAATGGCTTCTCCTTGTCTCTCTATGTCTGCACTGAAGAATAGACTAGAATATAGAAGAGAATGGGAAATCTCAGGGCACATCACCCAAGGTAACTGAAGCACGTCACTTAGACAAGAATCTATGCTTCACTCAACATCAAAATAATAAAGATCAAAAAAATTTCAGAGGAGTTGGAAGAATTATTTTATAGACTAAGTGACTTGTTGAGAAAGTCATCCAAACTATTCAGCAAGTTACCCACTTGCAAACCCTAAAACCATCCCATGAGTGCGCCTTCCTTGAGGAGATTAGAAAGTGTGAGATTTAGGAAAAGTATCCTTGCATTCCATCCTTCAACCAAATTAGAATTGCGCCCTCCTTGAATAAAATTTGTATGCTTTATGTCTAACAACTTTTTGCACTTTCTTGCTTTTCAAACTGCCTTGATTTTCTCTACTTTTGACAATGGCTATCTTTTTATGGCAGATTGATTTTCCTGAAGTTTGTATCTTTTTGGATTGAGTTCCTTTTTAGCATGTTCTATAGGTTTCCTTTTTTGGTTGAAAACTCATGGCCCACTTGGCCTCATTCTCCCTCCTTGTCACCTAGAACGTGTACAAATCATTTCCCAAATTAATTATTCTCCATAATAATTAATTACATACAAATAACTAGAATTAAGAATTTAATATAATACATGCGTTCATAGTATTAATTAATCAAAATTCCCTAGGAATAATTCATTTAATTCATTTTTGAACCCCTAGTCAATGACAAGTTAAAAACTTTTAATTTCCTTCAAGGAAGGTACATCACAATCCTCCCCTCCCAAGTTTTCTTGTCCTCAAGAAAAATTAATCCATGGTGCTGCAAAATTTGTTTACCCTCCTGAGTGGCATCTTCACTGGGAAACCCTTTCCACTGCACCTGTTTGATTATAGTCATTCCCCTAATGACTAAACCTTCTTCCACAAAATTTTCACCCAATTAATAAAACTGAGTGTAATTCATGGATCCCACTGCCTTCTATACAAGGATCCAAATGTTCTTTCCCCATTTGGAAATTTGTTAGTCCAAACAATTCCAGGGTACCATGGTCTTATCTGTATCCTTCCAAACATCAGTAACAACAACAAAAAATAATCATCATAAAGGATGAAAATGAGGAAGTGAAAATCATACCATGACACTAGAAACTGATTACTCCCCATGCCAAAATGAACATCTTTGAGACTCTCCCCCCAAGCATGGAACTTCTCAATGTGGGGCCAAATCATATTGAGCCTCTCCAAAGTATGAAAATCCATGTGCAAGATAGAACTAGAACTTGTATCAATGTTTTTATGACTACACATGTGGTTATCATGTGTCCCTCGATGTATCATGAGAGAATTATATATAATCCATACATTCTCATGTCGCTACTCACAAAAAAAAAATTATGTGTCTAATGAACATCCATTAATGCAAGCAAAATGTTTACCCCTCGGGGCACACATCTCAGTCATGTGTCTATCCATCCAATCAATGGATGAAAAAAATATCATGTTGATTGATCCAGGTGGGAATAATTCAACTACGAATGGTGCACTTTTCAAACCACATAGCTTTACCATCAATCCATTAACTGGAAGAGTGGAAGTCTGATGCTTCTCCTATAGCACCAACAGAAAAAATCCTTTCACCCAATTTTTGTCCCCACATGGTGTGGCTGAAATACAAGTGTGGGGTGAATAATTGTGAACCAAATCTATGCAATACTCATCCATCAAGCTAATGGATGCACCAATTCATTCATTGGTTGTCTCAATGAAAGTGTGATCATGTGCCTTCTTCAAAATTTATACAATTTCTACCTAGAGGCAGCTCCAAATTTCTCTAAGATAATGCTAGTGCTTGGTATTTATTTTGTTTGTTCTCCAATTTCTCAAACATGTGAAAATAACAATGCACCTCATGTTCATGTGTACAATAGGTATGTAATGGTCGAAAAACAAATTTTTTGTTGTTCACATGTCAAGAAATTATTAGTTACAACAAAAAAATTATTGCATAAATATGGGAATCCTTTACCTCCCAAAGTCTTAATTTCAATGATGTCTCTATCCAACCAATCAATGCATGAATAGGGAATTTTATTTGTTGATCCATATAGAATGTGATCAATTACCTCCTCTAGAGAATAATCCACCACCCATAATGGTAGCTCATGAGGTTTCCCCTTCAAGGTATGCATGTCAAACAACCCTCTGTCGATACAAGCAATTCTAGTGCATCCTTGACCCTCCATTTCAGTGATATATTTACTAACCCGATACATGAATGAATAATGAAAGTTTATTTTTATTCAATTGCAATATACTCAACTATATTCCCCATATATAAGAGCTCTCCATCCTTCCTCTCAATCTCGAGAAGTGCTTGGCCAAGATTTTCTTCATCATAGATTTTCACAAGCATCTGCAAATATGAACCTTCCTCATGTTTGTCCTCCACATGAGGTTCCTCCAGCACATCCAAATTTTATCTTACCGTGTTCACATGATAATTTTCCATGAAAGATGGATGTTGTGGTACATTCAACTACTTTCAAAGTTGATCATTTTGCAACCTTTACTCTTGAAGAGCTTCTCGGGTTGTCTTCAATGAATCATATGTATCCTCCCATTTTCTATGGAGTCTTTCAGACTCTTTTGCTTCCTTATTGAATGCACAATGGTACATTCATCCATCATAAGGATATAATCTCTATATAATAGTAATTTCATGTATATCTCCTTCATATTGACCACCCCTTATTTAAGTGCTATGAATTCTTCGAAAAAGGGTTCTCCTTCAAACTCTCCTACAAAATATTTCCAACAACATCTTGTCACCAAGGCATTGGTGTCAACAAAGTTGTTCATGGATTCCATGAGATTCTCTTTGTCCTCCTTTAGTGATCCACTAAAATGATGTCGATCACAAATAATATCCTCCACCAAGGTTTCCCCTTTAAATAGTTAACACATAAGACCATCTTTCTTGTGGCCTAGATCCACAACAAAAATCTCATTCTTAACTTACCCGTCAGCTTTAGAATCTTTTGTAAAATTGTTAAATTTCATGAACCATAGATCTATAAGCTAAAATTAGAGATATATGAAAATAAGTATGCAGTGGAATTATCAAATCAATGTAAATTGAAAAACATATTCATGACAGAAAATTCACATAAATCAGACCAGTATTGCACATATTATCAATACATCAATCTTCATTAATTAATCAGTAATACAATGGTAATACAATAAATAGAATTTGAATATTGTTGATAAGATTTGAATTCACTAAATAAAAATGAATGCTTAGCTAAATTAGATTTGAAATAATCGCAGCTGGAGCTCACTAGTTAACTCTGGATAACCAAATCAGTCCACAATCAATTAACTGATGAGGGTATGTGAGGGTAGGTGAATAATGGCACCTACACTCCCATGAATCATGCAAACTGGTGCTAATCTAACTGACTTTGATTTAATTGATTGTAACTAAAGAATAATTGAGCATGATTGATTACCTACCATAGGAAACTGAAGGCAATTGTTGGTCACACTCAGAGTGGGCTCCTATAATGTAGGGATTGGTCCCTAGGTCTCCTAAAATTATGCAATCAAGTGTAGTAAGTGGCAGATGACCCTTCAGTGTGTAATCCATGCACTAGTGGGTGATGATTACCTCCTAATCTAGGATAAATGAATCAAATAGAATATGTGGGTAAAAGGGAGGATTAATCAATCCTAACACCCCCCCTTAATCCTAACTTTGGATAGCTTGGACCTTGACCACTGGGCTAAAATTTATCCATACAATCTAAATTAAAAAAAAAACTGCTTAATAAACAATAAAAATGGGGAAAGCCTCATGGTACACCCCCCCCCCCCCCCCCCCCAAAATAAGAAAGAAATCAGGAAACAAGCTTCCATACTTAAGAGAAAGAATTTCTCTTTGAGCAAAAATTTGTGAAAAAAATTGTACAATCTGCAACTCTGTGGAGCAGTAATGCATAATCTTGGTTCTTCTGTGCATTAGCATCTTGGGACTATGCATGTGAACTTTTCTATATTCTTCCAATATGATGATAGATAGGAGAATTTTTGTTGTCTTTATCTCTTCTTTCTGGAGGAATAATGACTTGATCCAATTTGTTCTTTAGTGGGCCGAATTGTGGATCAGTCGTCACCATCAAGTAGCATATTTGAGGAAGATTGTTGCACCTCAATAAAGGATTTGAAACTAAATGAGAGAGTGCAACATGTTCATTCTGATACTGAGATCATGTTATTCTCTTGTCATCTAGATCCCCAACAACATTCCAGCTGCTTCAATGAGTTTTTGGGCCCATTTAGGCTTCTGATTTAGAATAGGAGATGGATCTTGATCTTCATGTTGATCTTGTTCCTCATCTTCTGAATCTGAAACATTAGATAATACATAATTAACAAAAGGTGTACATAGTTTTTTTCCCTCCCCTTTTGAATGGAAGTCGAGGTAGTATTAGATCTTAGTATGGAATAAATTGTGAGAATTAACATGCCTTGGAGGAATGGTTTGCAATACCATTCATCTTAATATTCCTAGTTGAGATATATATGATCTTCATTAATTCAATACCAAATACCACTCACTTTGGTGGGCCAGTATGTGTCATATTGTATATAGATAACAAATTTGCAGCTAAAGACAGCACATAGAGTACATTTCTGAACACTCCATGTTTTAACTTGATAGAACCCTTTCCTTCATCTCGAATTTGGGTATCATCACCCATATGAATACTAAGACAATTAGTAGTTTGTAATGAAGAGAATGATTCCCTAGATGCAACCATATGATTGGAGGCTCCTAAATCAATGAGGAAGGAATGTGATTTTGAACAGCTATCCTTCAGTGCATGTCATCTCTCATCATGATCTTTAGACTTTTCTCCATATTCAGTCTTCCTTGCACCTTCAAGGAGGGAAATATTGTGTTTCTCAAGGATTTTTCCATTTGATCAATGGTCTTATTCATATAATGACTTTCTGGATGAAATCCTCTCATACAGCAGGAGCATTGATCTTTCCCAAATTTCTTGTTCTTGTTCTTCTTGGAACCTGAGGCTCCATCGAAAGGGTTATGCTTCTCCTTTGAATTCAAATCAACATTTTTATTCTCTTTTCCTTTTTGCTTCCCTTTATATTGCACTTTCCCTTATTCTCCAACTATGAAGGCCTGATTCCTAGAGGCATTGAGCACTCCCATCTGAATCAATTTGTCTTGCTCCTAAATCAATGACTTTGCAAATGCATATAGAGAAGGCATTTTCTAATTTGGGATGGATAATCTTTTGGAATGGAATGTAGACACAAATAATGGGAATTTTGAGCCAACCTTGCTTAGAATCGATAGCACAAGATGCTCATCCTTCCTCTCTATCCCACATTTATTGCATTGCAAGACTAGGGATTTGTATTTCAAGAAGGACTGTAGCATTGTATTGAAGTTGTTGGGATGGATTGAAATGAGCTCATTCTCCAGAATATGGCCTCTAAGCTCATCTTATTTTCAAAACAAAGATTCGAGCTTGTCCCATACTTCCTTCGGAGTTATGAGTCCCTCAAGTGGAGCAACAACTCCCTAGAGATGTGGATGCACATGAAGCCGAAGGATTCAGCTAGCCTATTCAGAAACTTGGATTTTTCAACATATTGTTGGGGCCTGACTTCTCCTCCCATTTTAATCCTAAATAGGCCTTTGTTTCACAAGTTTTTCTGCATATATTCCCTCTAATCAATGTAATTGAAGCGTGTAAGGATTCTAGGTGATGGAGGAGTCAAATTCTCCATTTCACTGTATGTTAGTCAAAAAATATTCAAGAGCTACATAAGTGCCTCCAAAATAACTGCAAAACAAACTTCAAGTCACAAATATTTGTTTGTTCAAACCTTTCCACCTCGACATGTGCACTTTTCAAAGTTCGTCACACCTAAATAGACTTCTCTGGACATAATCCAAATGAAACAATGCAATGACTGTAGGAATTATGTCAATGTTATATTTTTATCATTTAAGTAATATGATCTTAGGATATTATCTGAGAGAATAAAAATCACAACGATCAAACACAAGGGACAATAGACACAAATATTTTCCTTGGGGAAACCATAAAGGAGTAAACCTCGCAACTTCCTCAGAGATAGAATCAGCACCAAAAGTAAAACCCAAAACAGTAAGATGATCTCTTGACAGTAGTAGTCTCTCTCTCTCTTGTGCCAATAACTTCTTCTCTCACTCATGCACCCCAGTGAGTCAGTGTGTGTATAATAAATATAGAGGCTCACTCTCTATTTATATTCTTTTGTTCACTTGAGGTCCACTTCAACATGTCAGCCCCACTTAACAATTACTTACTAGGGCCGACATCTCTAGGAGAGTCTAATAACCCTATTTCCCCACAAATGTGGGGACTTCACCCTTCGATCAATAAGGAGGCTTAACCTTGACACAATTGTGGGGACTATTTCCCTAACTTACAATAGAGGGTTAACCTCAATGACTTTACATGACTTGTTTACATTATTGAATCTCCCGATTGGAACATTGGGGCATGAGATGACTCAATTACATTATAGATACTTCCCAAAATAAACATTGGGGTACAATACATAAGATATACAAGTGAATACATTCTAAAGTTACAAATACATCAACACTCCCTCTTAACTAGGAAGCTATTCTCTCGACACAATTTATCATCACAAGTATTTCTCTCTGTATCATATGGATCATCATCAATTCATATTCATCTTCAACTCATCTTCATCATCAAGTCATCTTCATTGTCAAGTCATCTTCATCAAGTCTGGATCATCACTGGATCTGGATCATCACTTGATCTGGAGCATCACTGGATCATCATCAAGTCTGGATCATCACTGCTGGATCATCATCACGGGTGTTATCTCATGATTCTTCTCATCACAGGAAGTTCTACAGAGCCATCCCTTTTTCATGTTGGATGTAGGCCTAGCCTCCAAGTAAGTCTTCATCTTCCTTAGCACTTGTATCTAACCATGGTAGGAAACTCATTCACATATCATGTCTAAAAGGCTCTACTCTTATATATGACCATGATAAGGAAAATTTATTCACACATCATGTCAGAAAGGCTCTGCACTTACATCTGACCATGATAGGAAACTTTATTCACACATCATGTCAGAAAGGCTCTGCACTTACATCTGACCATGATAGGAAAATTTATTTACACATCATGTCAGAAAGGCTCTACACTTACATCTGACCATGATAGGAAAATTTATTCACACATCATGTTAGAAAGGCTCTGCACTTACATCTAACCATGATAGGAAACTTTATTCACACATCATGTCAGAAAGGCTCTGCACTTACATTTGACCATGATAGGAAACTTTATTCACACGTCATGTCAGAAAGGATCTGCACTTACATCTAACCATGATAGGAAACTTTATTCACACATCATGTCAAAAAGGCTCTCAACCCCAGGATGAGTATTCCTGGTAACTGACCAGGTACCTCCATTATCCCAGAGAATGGCATTCAGCACTTATATCTGATCATGTAGGAACCAACCCTACAGTTACATCAGAATGGCTCAACACTCACATCTGACATGGAAGGAACCAATAATCTCACCATGATAGAATGGCTCAGCCCTTACATCTGACCATGGAAGGAACCAATCCTTTCACCATGTTAGAATGTCTCACAGACTCATCAATTCCCCTTGAAGGGAACCTCGATTTAGAGAACACCAAGATTCTCCCTGAAGTACTCAAACTTCACTCTAGCTAATGGCTTTGTCAACACATCAGCAATTTGTTCGTCCATTGCAACATATTGGAGCTCCACTGCTCTTCTCTACACCATATCCCTGATATAATGATATTTGATCTTGATATGCTTTGACTTGTCATGGAACACTGGGTTCTCAAAAAACTTCACACAACTTTGGTTGTCACAATATATACAAGTAGCATCCAACTGGAGATCAAATAAATCAGACAGTAGCTTCCTCAGCCATACTACCTCGCAACTAGCTGAACAGGTTGTGACATACTCTGCTTCAGCTGTACTTAGTGCCATGCAAGACTATTTCCTACTAAACCAAGAGATCACACCTAATCCCATACTAAAGCAACACCCTGAAGTGCTCTTCCTATAGATGGCACTGCCTGCCCAATCTGAATCAACATAACCTTCCAGGTGAATCTTCTGATCAGCCTTATACTTGATCCCACAATCAACTGTACCCTTTCAGGTTAGTATTCTTATCAGCCTTATACTTGAGCCCATAATCAAATGTGCCCTTTCAAGTACCTCAAAATATTCTTTGTAGTAATCAAGTGAACATGTCTCGGATCTGCCAGGAACGGGATCAAGGTGTTCACAGCAAAGCAAATATTGTTATACCAAAATCATGTCATCATCATGTGATAAGACCTTTGACATACCTATTTGCCCTTAATCCCAGCACTTGGAGTGGAAACCCATGCTAGTTGTCAATCTTTCATGAAAATTCCCAGCACTGCACTTTCCCTGTTGTCCAGGAGCGGTACCTTGTTCACACCGCCTATCCCTTGTTGTCCACAAGTGGTGCCACCACTTATGGCCCTTAGTCCATAAGCTTTTCTTACCAGAACCACTCTGTCATTGAAGGAGAAATGCAGTACCCTGAGTAAAAAGAGAAAAAGGGAAGTTTCTTGAGGTTTCTAGATGATGAGCCTCATGTCCTCCCTTATCCCTATCATTGTGTATCAGTTGAGCTCGAGATCCCTTATTCTAGGATCTTAGAGGCCACCTCATCCACTAATCTCTCAACCATCCCTATCCATTGAGCCTTATAAATACAAGCTCATATCCATAGTTGAGGGGGAGAACTCTTAAGGTATTTCTATGATGTTGGATTGATTACATGGCCCAAGCCATTGGAGAGCATAGAGAGCTATAGTTAGAGCTTATGGGGATGAGAGTGCTTGGTTTCATGGAGATGCATGTCAACACTAAGGCTTGGTTGCAAACTTCTCCATTTTTATCTTAATGCAAGTTGATTTTCGTCCCACATTATTATTGTTGTTTGATTTCACATGTATGTTGTTAGATTCCTTAGTCACTAACATGGATCAGTAGATTATATTCTGAAAGCTTTGATGTGTTTGTGTGTTTAAGCTGATTACAGGTACACAGGGTTACTATTGAAGCATCACATTCCAGGTATATATGGCGTCCAAGGAGGGTCTTCAACCTCTGTCCTTCATTTGTTCTAGATCTAAACCATTCAAACCAGTGGAACACCTTACTATCCACAGAAGGTGAAATATTCCAGCTAACAAATCTGGTGACTCCATCGGGGAAGAATAATGTAGGAAATACCATGCTGCCATTCTCCTTGCATAGGATATTGACAAGCAAATAGATGAACTACTAGGCCCAACACCATCACGTTCCACATTTGTTCCTATGGGATATCGTTCACTTCCCGATTCTATGAGACCCATTGAACATATTATAGATCGTGCAGTAACACCGCACAACCCAGGTAAAATTACCACCCCTATCACCTCTCATGTTATGTCTATTCCTAATCCTCCCAGGTCTTCTACACCTGGGGCCCAACCTTCAGTTCTCGTTTCGTCAGTACCTTCTAATGCCGGTGGGAAACACCCGGCACGACCTACATTATCTGGCACTAGAATTATACCTAGTCAAGGGCAGACCTCTAACATAGAACCATCTATAGTTTATGTCCCTCCCACCCATACTAATGTGGTTAATCCCCAATCTAGTTCAGGTCAGCCTTTGGGGGCACAACCTATAACCGTTCAAACTTCTATAGGTTATGGTTATCAAATACCTGTAGGTAATCATCCACCCAATCCTATAGGAATGCCTTATGCAGTAATTCCATACCCTAGTAACATTTTTACACCATGGTGGCAACCCAACTGGTCTTACATGCCAGTTATGGGAGGGATACCTATACATATTGCGGGAGGTGCCGGAGGACCGCCTTATGGAGGTCCTCCCCTTGGGGGGCCTAATGGTCCCAGAGGATCTAGAAACTGTCCTCCTTTTGGTCCTAGTGGTCCTAGGTGGCCTGGTGGATTTCCTCTTTAGGGCTCTGGAGGGTCTGGTGGCCCTTCGCCTAGTGGTTCCGGAGGCTCTCGAGGTTTACCTCTTGGTGGCTCTAGAGGGTCTGGTGGTCTGGCTCCTGGTGGTCCTCCTCTGGGAGGCCCTAGTGGTCTTGGCAGTCTTGATCCCTAAAATAAACCACCTGCGGGTGGATTTTCTGTTAGTTCTTCATCACAGCAACCTAACTTGTCCAATTTGATTAACGACCCCATTCGACACAATCCCTCGTGGCCTCCCATTCTGGTAAAGTTACCATCGGATATTCTGAAATTCTATGGGAAGTAGGGAGACAATCTGAAGAACCATGTTATGACATTCCATTTTTTGTGTTCTTTAAACTCCCTCATGGATGACTCCATTTGGTTATGACTCTTTCAACGAACTTTGACCGGTATAGCCATGAAGTGGTACATTGAACTCCCACAACATTCATTTGTGGATTTTGGATCATTGGCAACTGTATTTCTTACACACTTTCAGCTCCCTATTCATTATGAAACGGGCACTGATATTTTAACTTCTCTGCGACAGAACACCTCCACCCACCTATCCGATCACATTCATGAGTGGAGAAGGCAGAGAAGGCTTATTAAGGGCCCTATTTTAGATCAGTTATTAACTGATTGGTTTACCAAATCCTTGTTGCCTCCTATTGCCGGAGATGTGGATATGGGCGGTGCCATTACTGAAGAGAAGGATATTAGTCGGGCTCAGTACCTAGACTTGGCTTATTCCCAGTCTGGAACTCTTTATGACCTGATTCCTCAAGCTCCTAACCCCAGCACTGATCCCACCAAGCCACCAGCAGAAGTACCTGTTGATGGGATTGTTGGTTCAATCCAGTCCCTGTCTATAGAAAAACCTTCCAAGCAACCCCAAACTGCCACCCCTACTCCTTCAACTACTAAGGTTTCCGCCGAGGTCAACTCTATTCAATGTCCTCAAACCTCGGGTAATAATAAAAAGAAAGGTAAAAATAGGAATAAAAAACATGTAAACCAATAGAAGACTCCAAGACCAACCAACAGTGATAATAATAAAGGGAAAAGGAAGGAAAAATATCCCTGTCTGCTATGCAGGGGTGACCATTTTTCAAAGGAGTGTCCTCATTGGGACGAAATCTCCTAGTTTCTGAAGTCCAATCCCGCACCTGTAGTACTTACAGATCCTTTTCCCTCTCAACAACAACTGATAGACCACATGTCTAGTCAGGGTAAATCTAGTTCATTAGAGGAAATTCACATGATTTCCTCAGATACCATCAATCTGCAAACTCAAAGTCAGAATTATGACAAACCCATAGATAATAAAGAAGATCATTCTTCTTCATGTAAAACTCCCGCTACTAGTTCTCTGGAATCCTCATCTATTATCCCCTTATCTATCGAGAATCCTACTCTCGACATGATTTTGTGTCCACCTAAGAGTACTCTTCGGAAGGCTTTCTTTAATCCCAATGCCCGAGCTGCTCAATTTTATAATGTGGTTAAAGATCTCGTGCAAGCACCTTGTATGATGTCTACCTTAGAAGTAATCCAAATTTTCCCTACACAGCACAAAAACTTGTTGACAAAATTAGGAACTTTAGACCCGGATAACACTAACTTGATTCATTTCAATGTTAAGAACTATAAGCCTAGATTACCACATAAACTTGCTTTTCAAATATTTACGAAAGTAGTGGGAAAGAAATTTTTTTGAAAGGTACTAGATGAAGGAGCTTCAACCTTGGTTTTGTCTCTGACTTGTTGGAAGGCTCTCGGCTCTCCCGATCTTATAACATCACCTACGAACCTCAAGGCCTTTGACGGATGGGGTTTCCAACCCCATGGTCTCATATCAGCCCTAGTGGTAGAGCTGGGGGGCAAAACCGTTTCCATTCAAGTAGAAGTGGTAGATGCCCCTTTATATTACAACCTCCTTCTAGGAAGAAATTGGTTATATGCCATGACTATTGTCGCCTCAACAATATTCCAAATAGTCCAATTTCTGCATCTAGGGAGAATTGTTACTATTAATCAAATTGATTTCTGTACGCCGGATGTTACTACCTCCATGGATAATAACATCCCCATGTTAGGCCAATCCCCTCCTCCTTGCCAGTCAATTGGGGTAGGCATGTTGAAGGATTCATCCCTTATGGGGATTTTTCCATCCACTCCTCCTAGCACGAATACCGTGACAGTCCATATGATCACCTCATTTGAATTTGAGCCTAAGGGTAAAAAGTTTTTGAGTCCACATGAAGCTATGTATGACAACATTCAAACCTTTTCCGATGATCACACAGATGATCTTCATTTAGTGGCTTCAGATCCTTACCATTTACCTTACTAGTTAGAACCTTCTCTTCCTATTCTAGATTATCTCTCTAAGACTTTTCCTTTCAATGAGTCCATTATGGAGATCATGAATACGGATGAGCCCATTTGGGAGGATCGCCATCATAGATCCATGTTTCTCCCCAAAACCAGTTCGGTTAGCCATGATTTTACATCCTTGTTTCCTACTAATATTATCAACATACCCCAAAGTCCTATATTGTTGCAAGATATAGATTCTGAAGGAAACCTTTGCAACATTACTCAGATGAATCTGATTGACATATTAGCCAAGCCTGATACTATCGAGCATGTTCATGTTGGGAAGAACTGCTCGACAGACGAATCTGAAGCATACAAGGAACTTTTTAAAGAATTTCGTGATATTTTTGCCTGGTCCTATGAAGAGATGACAGGGATTGACCCATCCATTTTGGCCCATGAGATTAAAACCTATCTCACAGCTAAATCTGTCAGGAAAAAACTAAGGCAAGTCCATCCTCGGAAGGTCGTAGCTATTAAAGTTGAAATTGAGAAACTTCTCAAAGCTGGGTTTATTTATCCTGTACCCCTGACGGAATGGGAATCGAACGTTGTCCCTGTCAATAAAAAACAGGGCACCATTATGGTCTGTATCGAATTTAGGGATTTAAACAAAGCTTGTCCCAAGGACAACTTTCCTACCCCGTGCATCAATCAGATGATCGACAACTGTTCTGGAAGTGTCATCTTTTCATTCATGGATGGCTTCTCTAGCTATAATCAGATTGAGATATTACCCTCCGATCAGCATAAGATGGCATTCATTTTCCCA
The DNA here is from genome assembly GCA_001517045.1 of Pseudotsuga menziesii. Taxonomy (NCBI): domain Eukaryota; kingdom Viridiplantae; phylum Streptophyta; class Pinopsida; order Pinales; family Pinaceae; genus Pseudotsuga; species Pseudotsuga menziesii. Next base: position 18,464 of record LPNX010751394.1, on the reverse strand, counting down.
TGGGGAACCTTTGCATATAAGAAGTTACCTTTTGGCTTGAAAAATGCTAGAGCCATGTTCTAGCGTGCGATGTCCTATGCGTTTCACAATACTAAACATATTGTTGAACCGTACCTTGATGAAATCCTTGCTCATTCATAGCGACGGGAGGACCACTTTGGTCATCTTAGAGACATATTCCTGAGATGTCGTCATTATATACAACTCAATCTACATAAATGTGTTTTTTGTATTGAGATGGGACGTCTGCTAGGCTTTGTGGTATCCAAGGATGGCATCCGGATCGATCCTTTAAAGATTGCCACTATTTTAGATCTACCATCCCCAACTAATCTCCTTGAACTCCAAATTTCGCAATGGAAGGAAAACGTTCTCCACTGTTTCATGTGCAATTTCATAGAGAAAATGCACGGTTATATGCATCTCCTCAAGAAGAACACTTTGTTCTTTTGGGATGACCAAGCCCAACTCGCCTTTGATAATATTAAGCACGCTTTGACTCATTCACCCATGATACACCCCCCATATTATTCAAAGGAATTTCTCTTGTATATTACTTCCTTCGTTATTACCATCGCTGTGGTTTTAGTGCAGGAAAATCTCCACAGTTAGGAGCATGTGATTTATTATGCCAGTAAGAATCTCATGGATTCCGAAACTCACTATTCACGTGTGGAAAAGTTAGCATTGGCCACGGTCATTGCTGTACAAAATTTTCATCACTACATTCTACTCTGCACTACCACCATATTGGTAGACCAGAACCCGATGTATTACATCCTGACTCGTCAAGCGCTCGGGGGAAAGTACTCCCGTTGGATAGTCATACTTCAGGAGTTTGATCTAGAATTTGCCAAATCCACATCAAAGAAATCCTTGGTCTTTGCCGAGCTTATTTGTGATCTTCCCTGTGCTTCGACGGAATCTGAGCCCAGTGATTCATTTCTAGATGAATTCTTGTTCCTAATTAGCACTACCGATCCTTGGTATGGAGATTTTCTTATCTATCTCCAAACACAACAATTTCAGTTGCATTTATCCCATGATGATCGTTGCCGTATCTGTCACCACGTGAAGTACAATCTCATCCTGAATGATACCTTGTATAGACGTGGGATTGAATAAATTCTCCAGAGATGCCTCACCCATGAGGAGGCTGAACATGTGTTAAATGATTGCCACTCTAGAGCATGTGGTGGTCACTTATCTGGGATGGCTACAGCCCAAAAAATCCTTTGCACTGGCTATTTCTAGCCTTCTGTCTTCAAATACTGTCATGAGGCTGTTAATAAATGCCCACCTTGTCAACACTTTTATCCTAAAAAGCACACACATCCTGCTCCTCTACACCCTGTCATTGCCATTGGCCCATTCGCCAAATGGGGGATTTACTTCATGAATTGTAAGCCTACCTTAGCCGAGGGGCATGGTTACAACATCATAGCCGTCGATTATTTCACAAAATGTGCTGAGGCCATACCTACATATGCAGAAGATGGTGATACTGCCACTCTCTTCTTATTCAATCATATCATAGCTAGATTTGGAGTTCCACAATCCATCATTACTGATCACAGATCCCATTTCCGTAATCAAATGATGGAGGAACTGAGTGCCAAGCTAGGTTTTCGCCATGGAAACTCTACGCCATATTATCCACAAGCTAATGGTCAGGTAGAGGCCATTAACAAAGTTTTGAAAACTATGCTTCATCGAATGGTTGGAGATCATAAATCCAACTGGCACCACGTTCTTTTCTCTACTCTATGGGCTTATCTTCCTTGGCTAATGAGGCACATAAGAAACACGTCAAGACACAGTATCATAAATCCATCCAACCTCGTGTCTTTAACGAGGGCGGCCTAGTATTGACTTATGATCAAAGATATGACAAACTAGGGAAGGGTAAGTTCAAGTCCATGTGGTATGGACCTTTCATTATTTCTAAGGTGTTAGAGAAAGGATCTTATGATCTCGTTGATTATGATGGAATCCCTTTGGGGAAACCTCATAATGGGTTGTACCTGAAAAGGTACTATGCCTAGGTCTTTCTTGGATAGTATCTTGTATATATTTATATTGATTGAATTTCAATGTGCTTTTAGTATTTTCAAGATGGTTTTGAGTTTAGTGTCCGCATCTGTTTATACCATGTTTTGGTCATGCAGATGGCTTTCGATGGATTTGCTGATGGTGCTTGGCGCCACACCTTCAATATTTCTTTAGTTGCTTGGGTCCTCTATTCCCCAGCTGAAGATTTGGTCAGTTTAGGAGTGGTTTGTATAGGTCTCGCTACTAATAACATCGCCAAGTATGAAGTAGTCATTGGTCTTCTGACTGAAGCTGCCTCCCAGGCTATTTGTGATCTAGTAGTCTTGATGGACTCACAACTCGTTGTTTGTCATTTAAACCATGTTTACACCATTAGAAACCCAGTGCTCCTCTGCCTCTTCTGAAGAGTACGTTTGCTAGAAAGATCATTTGAAACCATTACCTATAGGCATATCCCTAGGGAACATAATGTAGTTGCTGACTCATTAGCTAATTACATCCTATATTGGCATATTTCCCATTCATGACATCAAAATCAAACATGGTACATTGTAAATAAACATTCAAAGACACATAAAACTCATAGAAAATGAATTTGCCATTTGAAACATATAAACACGGTGTAAAAGTATGTATATATATATATGAAAAAGTTTACAAAAAATAGGTCTCGAGACCTCATCTGAAGCACGTAGGCTTTAAGGTAAAATCATCATACAAAATCCTGAAGCTGTCAACTTTCAGTACATATCTCATACACTAGTGGTGCTCATGATACCACATCACTACTTGAGCTACTCTACGTAGCAGCCTACTGAATCGACCTGGTACTCCCACTGTGGATCTCTGATATCTCATCGAGAGGTCATCAATGTCAGCATCTGGGATATCCAAGGTCAACCTCTCCAGGTTTTCCTCTAGCTCCCCAGGGATATCATCACCCCAGGTACAAAGTGGGCTCCAGCTCGCCTATCCAATGGAGATGCTCCTCCAGGTCACGCTACTCCAACATATGCATGATAATACACAGGTCTCATCACTTAACATAAAAAATATAAAACATCAAAAAACATAAAAACATTTCATCCATTTTAGGGTTTCTTGCTTCTTACCGATGTCGCCCCACTGTCCGCTAGGTGGGATTGGTAGGTCGGGATCTTCGGTGAAGTCCGTACCTGCGTAAGCATAATCCTCAACCATGGGGATCTGATCTCGGAGCCATCTGAAGAACGGATCACCAAAATTCACCCTTCCCCTACCTGCTCCTATATGAGCCATGACCTAGACCCACCTCAGCATATGGGGGTCCCGTGCTCTCAGAATCCGGAAGACCACCTGAGGTCTCATCTGTGGAACCTGCTTGAAGAAGAAGCAGGCTAAAATGGAGCCAAATCCAAACTGCTTCCTGCCGACACTTAGTCAGCTGATCTTTGAATATTGGAAGCATGGCTTCTACCCAGTTGAACATTGTGTGTGCCATGGCCTCTATGGCATACAACATGTGTGCCCTAGAAGCTTGGTGCACCCTGACTCCCGGCCACCTTCTACATAGTAAATAGGATGATCTGTAGGGCCCCATCCATCACTGCTCTGATGGGGATCTTCTTCCCTGAGGTCCTCGTCCCTGAAGCACAGTGACGATCTATAAGCTCTCAAGTGGTAATATCCCCTCCATGAGAACCTGTCAGTGAGATGGGGGAACCCTGTCTCGACAGACAAGTCAAGAAGTAGATATCCTCTACTTCCACTGTAAGAATATGGGCCCCCACCTTGAAATACTACTGCTCTGGATTCCACATCCGCAGTATGTGTTCCAGTAACCGCTCATGTGACACCATGCTTGGGGTCCGGAAGAACTTTAGGAGCCCACAGTCTCGTAATGCGGCAATACAACCTGCATTTCTCTCTACAAAGGCATCATGATTTTCATGTGTTTTTTCTTTCCATATCACCATGTTTTTAGAAACCAAGACCTGTCAAAAACAATAATAGTATGCATTAGAATCATTCCTAATCATTAAAAATCAAAAGAATGACTTATTATTGATCATGCTATGATTTTAAAGTCTCCACGGTTGGCATTGCCTATGCATCGTTGTAGACAGGTGGTGGCAACGCCTGTCAACTATGTTATAGGCGCGGTTCTCGGGTGGTACTGCGTATCCCACAAGGGGTATCTGTGGTGCCCGCTTTTAAGGTTTTAGGGATTGCGATATGAACCCAAAAACCCATCAAAACTCAAAATAAACACTATGAAATGAAAGAATAGGGTGTTAGTTGTTACTTGCAACTGAAGATGCTCAAAATGGACAATGGAAATTCCTGGTATCAGCTGTAGAAGATCTGGCTAAGAAAATGCTCCAAGTGCTCTCCGCTATGGGTAAATAGTTAAATGATTTGATTTTCTACTATTTACATGACTTATATAGGCATTTTTGGGTCTGACATACTATAGTTTTGATATAAAATCATATTTTAGTCAAATTTTATCTGTCATAATCCCTTAATGCTAGTTATAAATGCATTTAACACTTGTTTCCGATTCGATTGCAGAATAAGAGAACCATAGTAAGAAGCTTTGGAAGTTTGTTTATGGATTTTTTGCACTTTCATAAAACAGAAAAGGTCGATGAGTGTTCATTAAGACTCTTTGATCGCGCTCTTTAAACCTAATATCAAAGGTCTAAGTCCATTTTAGTTTCTTTCTAGGCTCGTAAAAAATTGACATTATGTAAAGAAGCGTCATGGAGTCTTCTTTTCACCTCTTTTTTAGGATCCTTAAACATGAAAAGATCATCGAGTCTGTTTCTGATTCTTTCCAAGCTCGTAAAATATGACATTGTGTAAAGAAACCTCATGGAGTTCTCTTTAAACTCTTTTTGAGCTCCCTAAATATGAAAAGATCATCGAGCGATCTTGTCTTGTTCACGCTCATTAAAGTATTTGAAGAGTCATCCGTCCGATGGTAGGTTATCTCTTTTTCGGTTCAGATAGGACTATTTACGAAAAGGAACACTCCAGCCAATCATGACTGGAAGAGTTCTCTAAGGTATGATTTTACACTTTTTCGGGCCTTAGAGACTAAATCATATGAAAAAGGACCCCTTTGGAGTCTTCTTCCATATTCGTTCAAACTCTCTAAACATGAACGATACCGATTTTTCTTTCAGTGGACTCATTAAATTAAACATTTAGAGACCCGTTTTGGGAACGAACCCCTCCTCTCTCAGGTTCATAAAACATATGATTCTAGACTTGTCTTCTGACAAGCTATATCGAGTTTTTGTTACCCTCTTTGAACTCGTAAAACCGAAAAGAGGCACTCATCGATCATGATGGGGGAAATGGGAAGGGAATAATTTTTTAAATAATGGCAGTTGTTTGTCATTACCTTTGAACATGGCACTTGTTTGCACATCATGTTAGTCAATTGGGTATTCAGCTGATCCCCGCGATGATCCACTTTCATGAGTCATGTCACTCCTTTGAGTCTTTCAAAAGAATGCATTGTCCACTGTCGCATTGTGTGTTTGTCCCATTCAGTCATGCTGCCAAGTCTTTTTGTCATGCTACCCAATGTTCAAAGGAGATTTGAAGAAGTTTTAACTCTACAGTCTACACAGTCTTTATGTCAATATCTTTGATTCAGTCATATGGTTACTACATTCACATCATTCCAGAACTATGTTCCGAGTTTCATGTCATTGATGTGGGACTCATCATGGCCCTCCTTTGACAAGACTTTTCTCATCGACATCAGTTCATCATCCAAGAAATAGTCTTAGAAACAATATTTAGTACCTTGAGATCTGTATGTCTTAACAACAGATTCTCTCGCTCTCAACATAGGTTCACATCATTGACCTTTGATCGATAGAATCGATTGGGTGTTCGACATCAGGACATCTATTCACACTCAATAGATTGTACTAGAGTACCTTGGGAATCATTGACATTAATGGTGATCTCCCTCGCACTTGTTAACGGTTCACATCATTGGCCGATAATCAAGTGGTTTCTACCATGTTTGACTTCAGATCATTGTAATCACATGGATAGAATCGTACTTTGTGGAAGACAAGACGAAGACCCTAGGTATTTGTTTAAAGCGCTCATTGCTTTTCCCTAGGTTGCGATGGATTTTTGTATATCTAGCATGGATCCACATTTGTATGGTCGTGGCTATGCTCAAATTTGTGTCTATATGACATAGATCTACGTTGTATGTCTGGTAGCTATGTCCAAGTTTGAGTCCTCTATCACATGGATCTACGTTGTATTCTAGTATCCATGCTTGTTTATTTCTCTCATGGATCTGCCTTGTATTGGTCTGCAGCCATGAGTTTGGTTACTTGTGTCTATGAGTCAACATGCTGATGTACTACAGATGCCTACTTGACAACATGCTCCGATTGAGCTAACATTTTCACCTCGTAGCGACGACTTGCTCTCTCAAAGCTCTCGTTTATCGTATCCCTATAAGACTCATGCTTTGGGGAGCCATCCTGTTATACCAAAATCATATCATCATCATGTGATAAGACCTTTGACATACCTATTTTCCCTTAATCCCAGCACTTGGAGTGGAAACCCATGCTAGTTGTCAATATTTCATGAAAATTTCCAGCACCGTGCTTTCCCTATTGTCCAGGAGCAGTACCTTATTCGCACCACCTATCCCTTGTTTTCCACAAGCGGTTCCACCACTTCTAGCCCTTAGTCCATAAGCGTTTCTTACCAGAACCGCTCTATCATTGAAGGAGAAACACGGTACCCTGGGTAAAAAGAGAAAAAGAGAAGTTTTTTGAGGCTTCTAGATGATGAGCCCCGTGTCCTCCCTTATCCCTATCATTGTGGGTCATTTGAGCTCGAGATCCCTTATTCTAGGATCTTAGAAGCCACCTCATCCACTAATCTCTCAACCATCCCTATCTGTTGAGCCTTATAAATACAAACTCATATCCATGGTTGAGGGGGAGAACTCTTAATGTATTGTTATGTTGTTGGATGATTACTTGGCCCAAGCCATTGGAGAGCATAGAGAGCTAGAGTCGGAGCTTATGGGGATGAGAGTGCTTGGTTTCATGGAGATGCATGTCAACACTAAGGATTGGTTGTAAACTTCTCTATTTTTAACTTAGTGCAAGTTTATTTTCGTCCCACATTATTGTTGTTGTTTGATTTCACATGTATGTTGTTAGATTCTTTAGTCACTAACATGGATTAGTAGATTATATTCTGGCAGATTTGATGTGTTTGCGTGTTTAAGTTGATTTCAGATACACAGGGTTACTATCGATGCATCACATTCCAGGTATCTACGGCGTCCAGGGAGGGTATTCAACCTTTGTCCTTCATTTGTTCTAGATCTAAACCATTCATACCAATGGAACACCTTACTGTCCACATAAGGTGAAATATTCCAGCTAACAAATATCTAGTCTCGTATTCGTCAGGTACATCAAGGAACAAATCATCTGACGATACATCATAAGATCAATCGTCTCTAATGAAGCATCACTTAATAGCTTCAAGTTCGATGCCATAGTTGTGGCCATGGCCTTGTAGTGCATCATCTTGAAACTCTTTAGGATCTCTACTGCATACTTCCCTTGTCCCAGGGAGATTCTGCCACACCTCCATGCCTAGAAAGTAGTGCATCATATCCAAGCCCTTCATCTTGAATTCAGCAGCAAGTCTCCTTCTTGCAACTTTAATGAGTTTCTCTTTTCTATCAGGAACAAGTCATCGACATATAACATGAGAATCATTGGTCTTCCACTTTCAACCTTAAAGCAAAGGTTGGAATCCACTATAATCTCAGTAAAGCCTAGAGTCATCAGTAAGTTTTCCATTCTGTTGTATCATGTCGAACCTCAAGATCTTCTACAGTCACACCCTCTGAAGTAGAGCATCATTCTTTCTATGTCTTTCATACTCTATGCACTGAAACATTATGTACCGGAGTGACAAGTAGCTTCCTCTGCTACTAATATTCTATGTATCCATCTAGGGTCATTGGATACCAAGATCCTCTGTCTTGAATCTTTTCAAAAGTTCTTCTCACACCCATCTGTGAGCTTGTCATCTTCTTCAAGCTCCTCATGTATGTATTATCCCATGGGTGTCTTCTGAGATCGTACAAGGTCTTCTTTAATTTCTACACATGAGTCTTCCTTTCATGTGCCTTAAATCCCACTAGATGCAAATGTCTCTTCGTAGTCTATGCCTTGTTTCTGTGAGAAGCCTCTTGTTACGAATCTTGCCTTGTATCCCACGATGTTTACATCTACTGCATGATGGAACTACGAATTTTCCTTCATGTATCGATACTGCATCCTAGACATCATTCTTCTTGAACTAGTCTTCCCTTTATTGTTGGTTACTTCTTCATGGCTAGAAGGTTCTGCATCAATGATGTCTTTGAATTTTTCATATTATTCTTCATCTTGAACTGTCATCACTTGTTCTTTGGAACAAGTCTCATCTTTCTTTGCTTGTAGGCGATTTTATGCGATCTTTCCTACAAGTCAAATGCATTAGTTGTATGGTTAGAAACATTTCATAATGCATATTCATAATGGTAAATTCTTATGCATAAATATATGATCATGCAACTACTTTAGCCAATACAACATTCGTCCATATCTCACGGAAACTTTCTAGATGCCTTCCATCTCTACCAAGACAACATTGAGATTGTGCACTAATCCAATATGTCAGCAAAGAGGTTTCATTCTAGATAAGTAGCAATGGAGAGTTGTATAGCACCATGAGCTACTTACCCATCACATGCATATTAGTAGTATATTGTCATTAATGAAAGCATTCTATCATGAATAATACATCAACTGAATATAAACAAACGCATAACAAAAACAATATCATGAAATGACAATTGAATACCTATCTTTATTTGTTTCGTGGGTAGACTCCTTCTTGATCCTTCAGCTTCATCATCTTCTATATTCATCGTTTCTCATCCAAATGCTAAGATGGATAAGAGGTTCTTCAAGAGTTGAGTTCTTTGTATTTCTCATCGCTTGATGGATCTTCTTTTGATGGTGAGAGAAAGATCTTCAGTTGATCTCATCTTCTCTTCTCATATTATGATTCAAGCTTCTTCTTCTTCCTAGAGTCTGCTAAAAGTAATCACTTCCTTCTGGCACACATTCCTCGCATGAATGAATCCCATGATCCTGCAAGGCCATTCAAGGTGGCTATCATCGCTTCTGAATTCTCCACTTCTTCTTATACTGCTACAAGTTGTTCTTTTATTTGAGAGACCCTTGTAAAGTATGACTGTATGGTCTTTGCATTCTGGATCTTCACATTCTTCAACTGTTTTCTCAAAGTCATATTTCGATTTATGTTCTTCCCTTCAAATAGCTTGGTCAAGGAATCAAACATCTCTTTCTGTGTCTTTAGGGAAGAAACTTGTGGTACAAGGTGATCCATGATTGAATCAACAATGATCTTCTTGGCCTTGACCAAGTTCTTCTTGTGTAAGGATTTTAGCCACATCTCCCTCTGGAACAGGAACCTCTCCACTTATGTAGGTGTTCAATTCATTTCCTTCAAGAACTAGTGAGATCCTATACTTCCATGCTTTGAAGTTTTCAACTTCACCAAGCTTATCATCAAGCTGATGTGATAGATCACTTTCAAATGAGAACCTCAAATGAAAACAATAAAAAAGATTAGATCTTACCGATTTGAGGTGTCCCTCTTGGTTCTGGAGCTGGCTGATCTAGGGCTTGTCAGAGAAACCCAAAATTTCAAAACATGGAATCTTTCATATCTGATTGGATAGAAATATATAACTCTTCAATGTGAGCTGTCCAATTTACTCCTTTTCTGAAAACAGTGGAGGGAAGCTCCTAGAACAGGAAGCCCTAGTTTTCCAATTTCTTCTGCAAAAATTTGAGATACGGTTTCTATGGTACCTCCACAATTACTACTCCTCTATGTCTAAAAATTCGTACTGAGATATCCTTGCCTATCCCTATTCCAACACCATAGGTTTCATCAGAATTAGTTTCACCAATTGGGACTTATGATCGTTTTCCCAAGGTGACCTGTTTCAGGATTGTTCAACATTGCGAAGTTTTACGGACTGCCACATGTCACTGTTTCATATTCGAGGTTTGAAACTTCCACCATAGAAATTAAAGTCTGAGATGTTTCTGTAACATCTTGAGAAATTTTATTTGGACCTTGGTAGCCTGATATATAAAAATTCTCCCCAGGTGTTCTGTTTAGGGATGAATCCTGGAAGAGACTGGAACCCTAACTTGGAGGAATCATATATCGTATAATATAGTGAATTTGAGGCTGAAAATTGGACACAGTATACATCAGGATTTTATCTTCAACCTGTGAACGTTTTGTCCCCTAATACTTCTACAATCTCTAGATGTAGTGAATTTACAAAAACTTATCAGTTTCAGTATTTAGGGTTTTTCGATCCCGAGGTCAAACTAGGGTTTGACTTTCTCATAGTTTTACCCAACCAAAAATATCAACCTAGGTCTGTAAAATTCGATTTTGATGAGGAGAGAAATCCTATGTCGGGATCACTCAAAAATTCGTCTTCTATAAAAATCCCTAATTTCCTGCACCGAAAACTGAAAATGCTCGGAATCGAATTTCGCTTCGACAAAAATATGTGCCCTTCAATGGAGAGTTAGCCTAGCATACTTTTGCTGATGGATTGTGGAGAGAGACCCAAAAAGTAAGAAGCCCTAGCTTCTGCAGCTGCATAATGTCTTGTTCTCAGGTTAGCTCTGATACCATGTTATATTTTTATCATTTAAGCAATATGATATTAGGATCTTATATGAGAGAATAACAAGCATAGCAATCAAACATAAGAGACAATAGACACAAAGATTTTCCTCAAGAAAACCATAACGGAGAAAACCCCACAACTTCCTCATAGATAGAATTAGCACCAAAACTAAAACCCAAAACAATAAGATGATCTCCCGACGACAGTAGTCTCTCTCTCTCTTGTCCTAGCAACTTCTTCTCTCACTCATGCACCCCAGTGAGTGAGTGAGTGTGTAATAAATAGAGAGGCTCACTCTCTATTTATATTCTTTCGTTCACTTGATGTCCACTTCAACATGTCAGCCCCACTTAACAATTACTTACTAGGGCCGACATCTCTAGGAGAGTCCAATAATACTAGTGCCCCACAATTTTGGGGACTTTGCCCTCCGATCAACAAGGAGGGTTAACCTTGACACAATTGTGGGGACTATTGCCCCAACTTACAATAGAGGGTTAACCTCAATGAATTTACATGACTTGTTCACATTATTGAATCTCCCGATTGGAACATCGGGGCATGACATGACTCAAATACATTATAGATACTTCCTGGAATAAGAATCGGGGTACAATACATAAGATATACAAGTGAATACATTCCCAAGTTACAAATACATCAACAGTGGATACTTAGTTGATTCTGGTGCAAGCATGGAGGTTTCTGAGGTTTGTTTCTAGTGTGAACATAGGATCTGATACCATGTTATGTAGAAATTTCACATAAATTAGACAAGTATTGCACATATTATGATTACATCAATATTATTTAATTAATCATTAATACAATGGTAATACAATAAATAGAATTCGAATGCTATGGATAAGATTCGAATTCACCAACTCAAACTTGCTAGTTAGATAACTCATAGTGGAAATAATCACAATTGGAGCTCACTAGTTAACTCTGGATAACCAAATCAATCTACAATCAGTTAATTTATGATGATAGGTGAGGGTAGGTGAATAATGGCACCTACACTCCCATGAATCATGTGAACTAGCACTAATATAACTAATTGTGATCTAACTCATGGTAACTGAAGCATAACTAAGAATGACTGATTACTTACCACATGCAACTAAAGGTGACTACTGGTGGCACTCAGAGTGGGCTCCTATAATCATGTAAGTAGTCCCTGGGGCTCCCAAACTTATGCAATCATGTGCAGTAAGTGGTAGATTACCCTTAGGTGTGTCCCACATGAACAAGTAGGCGATGATGCCACTAAGCCAGGATAAATGAATCAAATAGACTATGTGGGTAAAAGGGAGGATTAATTAATCCTAACAAAAATCACTTCCATGATATGAAGTGGAGGGTAACTCTGAGGGTTGCAATGAAATGTGAACTTTGAAAAAATAAGAAAATACATCATACCTTGGCTTTTCATCTTCATCCTCTTCATGTAGGGACATTATGGTGGCTTGTACTTCCACAAAATTATTTGCTTCCCACCTAAGTGGTGTGGCCTTTTCCTCTTTCTCATTATGAGGCTCAAGAGGTGACTATGAATCTGATTTATAATATTATTTTGGATCTGATCCAAAATATGTCTCACCTCCATCACATGGACCAACATCCTTAGCGATGATTTGGAAATCAACCACAAAGAAGCTAGAAGTGCATTCATCTTCACTTTCTTCTCCCATGTACTCACCTTGCAATGAATTGCACTCCACCTCATGGATCTTTGCCTCAACTTCATCCCCATAATCCTAATCATTAAGGATTGGATTTCCAAAATTTTCAAATTCATTTTGGAGTGCCTTATGCTCCTCTAAAATTGGATCTTCAATTGTGGATTCACCCTTGTCTAAATTAATTTCATTGTATGGACTGGAAGGCACTAGTACATACGGGGAGATTTTTCCACGTTAGTTTTCCACGTTTTTTTACTTTCGTGGAAAAATCAAGGGTAAATTATGCATTTTTACAATTTTTTTTAAGGAAGCCCCGACTTTCGTCACTGTATCCACGCCTGACCGTCGATATAGCGATGGCACCATCTTTTCAAAGGTCAAGGCGTCGATACAACGGCGGCCAAGAGTTTAAGTGCGGTTATGTTTGATTTTTTTGGGAATTTTGTTCAGCGCGGTTATATTTGTGTTTTTTGTGAATTTTGTATGCTGGGAATGAGCATGTGAACGATTTGATTTGAGAAATATATCTTTCAGGGTATTCAGATCCGAGTCGGGACCTCAAATAACCGGCCATGGATGATCTTTCGAGCCCGAAACAACGTTTCTCATGGAGGAAAATCTCTGTTAGTTTATTTTTTGATAGGTTTATGGATGATGGCAATGCTGGCTTTGTGTGTAGTGGGTGTGTTGTTTTATGAAGGGTTTTGGATTCATGCTGGCTGTGGGGTTTTGTTGGGGGCGGTGTGGATTCAGAGTGGATGGATTGGGCACGATTCGACTCACTGTGGGCTTGTGGGTCATAAGAAAATCGATAAGATTATTCAGTTGGTGGCTGGAAATTGCATGTCTGGGATTAGTATTGGATGGTGGAAGAGAAATCATAATGCCCATCATATTTCATGCAATAGTCTGGACTTTGATCCGGATATTTAGTATGTGCCCTTGTTTGCGGTATCTTCCGGGTATTTTGCTTCTTTGTATTCTAAGTTTTACAAGAGGAAAATGAATTTTGGTGGTCTTGCTAGATTTTTTGTGAGTTACCAACATTGGAGCTTTTATCCTGTCATGGCCGTTGCGAGGGTTAACTTGTTTGGGCAGTCCATTGCTCTTCTTTTGTCTAAGAAAAGAGTTCCAAGCAAGGGTATGGAGCTTGCATGCATTTTCATGTTCTGGATTTGGTTTCCATTTTTGGTTTCCTACTTGCCCACTTGGGCTAAGAGGACAGGGTTTGTTTGTGACAGGTTCTTCTCTAACACTCAATCATGGCGCATGGGAAATTGGAATATACATTGCATATATGGATGCAGAAAAGGAAAGAACAGAGAGGAACATATACAATCGAGTTGTGCCAACAGTCATAACATTCCCAGTCTTGATGGTTGCCAAGGCCTGCCGAACACATATCAGAATTGTAGCCAAAGATGAAGAAATCAGTGCAGTGGATTTGCATTCTGGTGGGAGTTTTGGGTTTGATAGCTTTTGTATTGGGGGTTGTAGCTGAAGCAATGCACACAAAGGTAAGCCCGCATACATCTCCATAACTCTTCTAGACTTAGTGCCTTGTTGGGCCAGGCTAAATATTTCAATTACACATGACGGTATTCAATCCAGACAAGTCTATGAAAGTTTATGGGGGTAAGGAATTTGTTAGATTTGGAGTTTATGAGAATGCAATTATGTGTCAACATTTCAGATTTCCTTATTTGTTTTATGTCTAAAGTGATAGAAATTTCCCATTGAGCCTAGGATTATGTTCTTCCCAATATTCAGAATTTGGAGAGTTACACCTCAATTTTCAGTTTTTAACTTTTAAATTCTGCTGAGACATATTTCTGAGGTAAATCCATATATGTTCAATTGCACGCATACAACAGATTTTTCATACAAATGTACATAGATAGATAAAGATAGAAGAAACTTGAAAAATCTTCCTTAGACTAAGTGTCTAGCACCACCTATCAAGAGATGTTTGTTTCCATGTACACTTTCATTGGGCCGTGTACCACATGACCTGACTTAATGGCTACGATGGTTTCCGGTAATCAATGGCTCCTCAGTGAGAGCATGCTTCCCACATTTTTGAGGAATCAAATCCTGGTGGAGGCTATAGCATACCCCGATTTCTCTTGCTCGACTGTTCTCTCGTGGCTATGTGAGAGAGAGGACATTTTTCTTATCAATTTGATATCCTCACCCGGGTCCACCAGTCGACTGCTTTTCCCATAAAAAAACTATTCCACGGTAGCATCTGCAACACCTTCGGATGCTGCTGGTTCCTCTACTACCAATCAATAATGCATGCAGCCACAACAAAGGTTGATATTGTACTAATCAATCCTATGGTAATCAAGTAAGGTCCTGTGCCTTTATTCGGTTTCCTAACTTACTGGGTTGTCATGATTGGTCGACCCTGGAGCAAGCAGGGAAGGTCCAGTGCCAGTCTTACATGGTTGTTTCTGACGTAATGGCGGGCAGTAGGTTGGTCTTAATGGGTTTGTCCTGATCTTACCCGACTGAAGGGTTAATCCTGAAAGGTCTTGCAGAGCTCATTTAAGGTATTTTTGCAGTGTTTGTGTGTATTATATGCATGCATATATGTATAACCCAGACAGACACACAGACTATAATTAAATCCCACAGTTTGAAGTACAGTATCTCTTCTTTTACAGGTTGAACACATTAAGTTCATATTTAGGGTGGAGAGTTTGACTGCATATTTTACACTTAAGTCTTACCATAAATTGATCCATGAATTTGACAAGACAAAGATAAATCATAAATGTAAATGTTGGTTGATTTTACAGGCTGATCAAGTGAGAGTGACTGAGAGTGGAAGATGCATATATACTCGCAGTCCTGCTTTCACAATGGGAGTGATAGCGACGTTGACTGTTATGATGGCTCAGATTATTCTAAATGTTGCAACTGGTTGTCTCTGTTGTGGAGCTCACGCACATTATCAGTCACCTTTGAGCACAGCAATTGCCATCACATGTCTTGTCCTTTCTTGGTAGGCATTTTAACTTTTTATTGTTTTAAACATTTATACTAGACAAGTGAGAACAGTTTTTTTTTAAATAGAAAACGTCATTTCTTTTATATATAAAGAAACAGGTTACATCACTGTAAGAATACATTCTTGGTATTTTTATCCTACCTTTTGTCAGCATTGTTGTTTGGATGTAGAAATAACTGATTCCATGTAGCCAAGAATGCTTTTTGATACTACGTGGATACTTTATGCATTTATTTTTACTTGATTGTAAATTTGTCCTGACTGCCTAGGATGGTCCTGACTGCTCGGTAC
>LPNX010751388.1:92318-155393 GCA_001517045.1 Pseudotsuga menziesii | reverse complement strand
TAGCCAATATTGGCTAGACAAGCAGACGGATCAACTGATACACTGGAATCATACTTTGAACAAGTCTGTCAACTGGCGGCTCCTTAGGTAACCCAACTTAAGGCACAAAAATTTGGATAACACACCGATTTGGAAAGTAGTCCTCTGATCTGCGCTTTAAAATCTCGAAATGGCTCTCCACCATTGATCTGCGTCAATTTTCCATCATGACCATTGAAAATGTTTCCCTCTTTGTTGCTCCTTTAATGGGGTTTCTTCCTATCCTCTTGCGCGGCCAACACGAGAGGGCTTGTGTACGAATCTGAACCCTGGGCTCTCTTCCACCCGATGGACTGTGGCTAGTGCTGGTCTCTTCATTTTTATGAACCCTCTAACTTCTCCTTCAGAGATTTTCCTTTTCTTTAAGATCCCATTACATCCCCTTGAGGCTTCTTATGATGAAAATTTTGTAGGCCTCACTTCCTCCCCTATGGGTCAGAAACATTTCTTTCTATTTAGCACAAATTAGGTGCTAACAAGAGTCTCCAACTAGGGATTCTATCCTCCCCATGAGGTAGTAAAGAACCCATAGACCAGGTGTTGAATCCATTGGGTGGGAATCTCTACTGCAGACTCTGAAACATCTGTCAATGTTGCATTCTTGCTATGTATGTAGACAAAAACTAGGAAATAGAAATATTGTTTTCCTTTTGGGTCTTATGGCCTTCTCTTTGGTCTTCAAACTCCTTCTAGAACTACCTTCTTGTTTACTGAAAACTATGAAATATATACCACTATAGTACATGTGTTCACTTCTTTGTCTCAGGCCAAGTACTATTTTAGGAACCTCCCACTCACTAGATCCCCTTCTAGCAAAGACCCATATTGATGTTGCAGAAGGAAGCATTCTCTCCTCTGTGTGCCACGACAATGTATGGACCTACCCACATATGATCAAATTTTCCATGATTTCCTTTATCTTCGTGGGGTGCATCCCATTTTAGGACGAACTAATCGATCAAGAACTTTTCCTCTTTAACTCTAATGACAAAGGTCTTCTTCATTCTCTCTTGATGCACCTACATGCTGTTGTAGGCTTTGTCTCTCAGTTTGTTCAACTCAATGATCTAATTTATCCTCCTCTGCATATGATTCGACTCACTTTGTTGTTTCTGCAGTAACCTCATCACCAACACTCCTAAAGATGCTGATAAGACTACTTCAGACCCATATACAATATGGAATGGGGATGTAGTAAATATTTCACCCTAGCTACAGGCGGGAATGACTACACTTCATCTATAGGACGGAAGGGTAGGTTTCCTATGTGTTGGAATAAACCTGCAAACAAGTATTAGGGCCAAGCTATGAAACCCTGCATGAAATAGTTATAAAACAAAATATGGATGCAACAAATCAAGGGAAAACCTGCACCAAAGCATTAGCAAAGAAGCCTGCAAGCAAAAGAAGTTAGAAAACTACAATAAAAATGAAATAAAACACAAGTATACCTTCAGTCTTGGTGGAAATGGGCCACCATCCCTAGCTATGGAAGCACCTCTCTCTTTGGGATGGAAGCTTTGCTTGTGGAAAAATGGAAAAGAGGGAGGGTGAATGGATTGAGGGGCAAAGGGGTCTCAAGGCACTCACATGGGTAGCATAACGATAGGGAGAGAAGGAGTGTTTTGAGATTGACCCCCACCCCTCTATTTATATTTTTTTCATGAGATTTTAGTGTTTGAAGCCCATGGTTAGGGAATTGGCCCCTTTCACCCAATTCTTATCTCCTTTGGGGGTTTTAAGCTCCTTTGATGGGTTTTATCCCCTTTTTAGATGTTTTAGCCCCTATGAGAACTATTTTGGCTCTTTTTAGGGGTTTTAAAGCTCTTTTCATGTTCTTGAGCCTTTGCAAGGGTGTGGGGGTCAAATGAAGGTAGTGAAAGGTAGTGAAATAGATGTCTTTGGGTGGTGTAGGTCATGTAGAGCTCATTGAGGTATTTTTTGGGTTAACAGATTTCCCCCTGATGTGTGAGGGAAGGATCTCATCATATGGCTGATAGACATCATAGGATTTTCTGGGGAGAGGTGGTGCTTCCTAGGTCGAGGCATGGTGGATTTTGGATTTTGTATTAATATGGTTCCCATCAATGGGTGAGATGCAAATAATGTGTGACATGTATATGGATGAGGCAGGCATCCCCATGCTTGTAACGATGTCAAAAGAATAATGTGATCTAAGCTCTAAAATGCAAGAGTCAATCATGTACAACTATTGTTACATAGTGGTTTCCTCAATAAGAGGCTGAATACAATACTAATCTCAAGAACTGCTACATTGGACCCATGGCATTCTCATGGAATGCTATACCTTCATGACCGATGGTCTGCTGGATTTGGAATGGTACATAGTTGTAGGGACCTTCTGACGAGGAGTTAGAGTCTCTATGGTACCAATATGCTGCATCAATCAGAAATCTATATAGAAGCACTACTGGGGCTTCTGAACACTGTCTCCAATGCAACCCAAAAATCATAAGGGACATGAATCTATTTGGGTCCCTCAATAGAATCATTAATGTGCTAGAGCTAGGTTACATCCGGGATCATCGACCAAATTCTGCATGGACCAATACCATGTATGAATATTAACAGTGCGATGATATAGCTGTAGTCGAGAACATGAGACACAACCATCCTGAGAGGCACTAAGGATTTCTCTCAAGTGGTCTAAGGAACTCATCAATGAGGTTAATGAAACCAGGATACAGGGACCTTTGGGTCTATCCTCTAGAATGCATGTGTTTTCATCGATACAGGGAGACCTGCAACTAGCCAAGGCAATGGTGTTTCTTTGACCAGTAGCGAAAGGGAGATAACCAAAAGATGTGAGACAATCTGAGGACTGACCCATTGAATGGGGGGGTGGTGGAGCATGGGCACGGGGAATTTAGTGGACTCAAAATTCCTTTGTTTAGAGCATGATGGCAGGGAAGAACATGAAGCAAATGAAACTGACTCATGGGAAAGGGATCATAGCTGTAATACTAGGGATGTAAGTGCAGATGGGAAATACTTGGGGGAGGTAGATAGTTTTGGAATTGATGGGATCCAAGGAAGACACATCGCAAAATAATCTCAACAAAGGTGACCCAAAGAGGGAATGTTGTTGATCTGTTATATGTGGGATGGTGTCTAAGGACATCATTGTGGTACGATCTCATGGATTTTTCGCAAGCCCAAGAAAGTGAATGCTCAATGGTGCTTTCAATTTTAGAGAGTCTAAAAGCATGAAGAAGACTCCAGTGGGGTCTCCCTTTTGTTGATAGTCTCCTGTTCCCGAAAAAGGTTAAAAGTGTGCACAGGAGAGCTCGCCCATCCCTTGAGGGGGATGGGAGACTTCTTTACTATTGGTAGTCCAATCAGGCTGAAAAAGGTTAAACGTGTACTGACTGGATGGTCATTCAAATACTTTTATGAGCATGAATGCGACCAAGTTTGCTCAATGATATTTTCTTGATGAGAAGGCTAGAAAAGAGATTAACGGCAACCCATGGTGATATTTTTAGTAAAGTTTTGCCCCTCTTCCTGAGAAAGCATAAAAAGATGTAGAGGGGAATGGTCTTGGCTTGAATGTGCCAAGGTGGTGCTTTTCATGTGGTATTCTACATGGTTCGTAAAAGGATATAAACAAAGCAATGTAGATGCCCTTTCCGATACTTTAACGAGTGGGAGAGGAAATGAATGCGCTCGACAATCTTTTCATTCTTTTAGGAGTCAAAAAAGAGCTTAATGGAAACTTTGGTATGGTCAACCAATCAAGGGGGCACTGAAGGTGCTCCCCTCTTAGGACTATGGACAGCCAGACTTCAACTATGCAGTATGGATGGAGCAAGTGGCTCTTGAACATACCAATACATGCACGGGATATATTGCGGCAGAGGCACGCGAATTGGTGCGGTAGAAGCACGTAGACTGAGGTGGCTCTCGAACAGAGGTCAGGAGAGTCTTGTGTGAGTTGTGGTGGATAGATTGCACTACATATCATGTGAGTGGAAGTACGGAGGAACTTATATTCCAAATGCATGTGAAAGAAATGATCCACCCTCTGGAAAGTGGTCCAAGGATCCGCGTAAGTTACGGTGGACGGATTAGACAGTTACATGCGAAGGGCATGCAAACTGAGGTGGCCTCTAGGAGATGGTCTAGAATCCCGCATAAGTTGTGGTGGTGATGTGATGCAAGTATAGGTCTGGAGACACTTATATCACAATGTGGTACATAAACCAAGGTAACTCTCGGGAAGTGGCCCCGAAAATTACTTATTAAACATGAGACTATGGTCTCACTAAAAGATAGAGGACGAAATTCTAAACTTGGAGGTGTGATGGGTGTCTCAAACAAACTCCGAGTGACTTGGACTAGTAGCACTTGGTGCTGCCTCTAGTGCCATGATACATAGGGGAAAACTAAACCAAATGGGGGCCTATGGGTACGGAGTTAGCTCAATGTACCATGTGCAATTCTCATGGTGCTATGCAAATTAATTGAACCTCCAGGACAGGTCTAGGGACCTGATGGTATGCTAGCATGGTGGTATCTAGTTCATATGTGCGACATACTATATGCATGTGCATATGTGGTACCGTACCCTCCAGTGGGATATCCTTATGTGTAGAACTATTACTGGAGAGGGGCTATGACTTGTGGTAAAAATGTTGCGAAACAAAAAAGGAAAAAACTATGCTTTAAGGGACTCATAGTGGTTATATCAGGAAGAGACTCTCTTGAGGTGGAGCCCATTGTGTGGCTTATTCAAGAGTCAACCACTTGATTTAGTGAAGAGATATGCCTCCTTGCCAAGATGAAGGTCACTGGAAAGGTGGGGTGACAGAATCTGGTCTTTTATGGGAATAACCGATTCCACACTATGGTTTAAAGGGAAAGGGGTTAAAATGAAGGCGATCTTACATATCTCTCCGTCATCATGTAAGTGGTGCCAGGATAGATTAGGTGGACCTTCCATGATCGAATAGACAGAAGGGAAATTGGTGCTAGAGATCATGTAAATGGTATTGGTTGTGGCTTTGGTGGCCTTGTCCCCAGTCTCAGGCCTGCCCCTTGGAGGAAAAGGGGCAGGCCTGGAGATAAGAGGAGTCTTTGGTGGACCCAGAGGTAGGTGCAACATCATCTTAATTGGATGGACATGAGTCAACACCTATTGGGGCCTCAGAGGTATTCCAGGTGGTTCAATATACCACACAGGAACTCCCAGTGTGAAATCCTATAAATTGTGGGTTTCCAAAACATACTTACTCACGATCCCGAATGGTAGGAAAAGGAAAAGGAAAAGGATCGTGTTGAGTGGGAATGAACCCCATTGTTTCCCTAGTAACTAAGGTTGAGATTGCGGCTATGGCTGGGGTTGCAACTATGGATGTAGCTACGGCTGCGGATAGAGCTGCGCCTGTGGATGGAGCTGCGGCTGTGATTGGTGCTACGACTGTGGTTGGTGTTGCGGCTGTGATTGGTGCTACGACTGTGGTTGGTGTTGCGACTGTTGTTGGGGATGTGGCTGTGGTTGATGTTCAGGTTCCACAGTACTGGATGAGAGCATGCACAAGTCCATAGTCTCATTTGGTGTTGGTGCTGGTGAGACAAAGGGGAAGGAGGTTGTCATGGTGGTGTCGGCAAACAACCCAAGGCCCACATTCAACAATGGGGAGGTGAGTATGTCGTCGACAATGGTGTTGACCAAAGGGATGATGTTGGCTGGTGTATTCAGCCCCTGTGGATCATGGTAAGTTAGTTGATCCACGGTAACAATTTTCACGTCATGAGGGAACATCATAAGGCGAAACATTGTGGATTCCATGACTCTAGCACATTAATGATTCTATTGATGGTCGCCAAATTTGTAGTAGGGTTTTCACCCTAGCTACAGGTAGGAACAAATTCCTTTCATCTATAGGATCGAAGGGTAGTGTTCCTGTGAGTTGCAAGAAACCTGCAAAAAAGTGTTAGGGCGAAGTTATGAAACCCTACATGAAAAAGTTAAAAAACAAAATATGGCTGCAAGAAATCAAGGGAAAACCTGCAACAAAGCATTAGCAAAGAAGCCTATAAGAAAAATAAGTTAGAAAACTACAATAAAAATGAAATAAAAGGCAAGCATACCTTCAGTCTTGGTGAAAATGGGCCACCATGCCCTAGCTGTGGAAACACCTCTCTCTTTGGGAGGGAAGCTTGGCTTGTGGAATACTGGAAAATAGGGAGGGTAAATGGCTTGAGAGGAAAAGGGGTCTCAAGGCACTCACATGAGCAGCATAATGACAGGGAGAGAAGGAGTGTTTTGAGAGTGACCCCCACTTCTCTATTTATAGTTTTTTCATGACATTTTAGGGTTTTAAGCCCTTGGTCAGGGATTTAGCCCCTTTTTGGGTATTTAAGCCCCTTTCACCCAATTCTTATCTCCTTTGGGGGTTTAAGCTCCTTTGAGGGGTTTTATCCTCATTTTGGAGGTTTTAGCCCCTATGAGAGCTATTTTGGCTCTTTTTAGGGTTTTTTAATCCCTTTTCATGTTTCTGAGCCTTTGCAATAGTGTGGGGGTCAAATGAGGGTAGCGAAAGGTAGTGAAATAGATGTCTTTGGGTGGCGTAGGTCATGTGGAGATCATTGAAGGATTTTTTGGGTTAACAGGGTACATCCCAATTTCCCTTTTAGTGCTAACCCTACCATCCCACAAAGCATATTTCAACTTTGTGTTTCAGGCCCTTTTGTTGTCCTCCAACAACTTCTTTATAATCCTTACCACGATTTTGTTTGAAGACTCTACTAGATATTTTCAAATACTTTTATGAGCATGAATGAGACCAAGTTTGCTCAATGATATTTTCTTGATGAGAAGGCTAGAAAAGAGATTAACGGCAACCCATGGTGATATTTTTAGTAAATTTTTGCCCCTCTTCCTGAGAAAGCATAAAAAGATGTAGAGGGGAATGGTCTTGGCTTGAATGTGCCAAGGTGGTCCTTTTCATGTGGTATTCTACATGGTTCGTAAAAGGAGATAAACGAAGCAATGTAGATGCCCTTTCCGATACTTTAACGAGTGGAAGAGGAAATGAATGCGCTCGACAATCTTTTCATTCTTTTAGGAGTCAAAAAAGAGCTTAATGGAAACTTTGGTATGGTCAACCAATCAAGGGGGCACTGAAGGTGCTCCCCTCTTAGGACTATGGACAGCCAGACGTCAACTATGCAGTATGGATGGAGCAAGTGGCTCTTGAACATACCAATACATGCACGGGATATATTGCGGCAGAGGCACGCGAATTGGTGCAGCAGAAGCAGGTAGACTGAGGTGGCTCTCGAACAGAGGTCAGGAGAGTCTTGTGTGAGTTGTGGTGGATAGATTGCACTACATATCATGTGAGTGGAAGTACGGAGGAACTTATATTCCAAATGCATGTGAAAGAAATGATCCACCCTCTGGAAAGTGGTCCAGGGATCCGCGTAAGTTACGGTGGACGGATTAGACAGTTACATGCGAAGGGCATGCAAACTGAGGTGGCCTCTAGGAGATGGTCTAGAATCCCGCATAAGTTGTGGTGGTGATGTGATGCAAGTATAGGTCTGGAGACACTTATATCACAATGTGGTACATAAACCAAGGTAACTCTCGGGAAGTGGCCCCAAAAATTACTTATTAAACATGAGACTATGGTCTCACTAAAAGATAGAGGACGAAATTCTAAACTTGGAGGTGTGATGGGTGTCTCAAACAGACTCCGAGTGACTTGGACTAGTAGCACTTGGTGCTACCTCTAGTGCCATGATGCATAGGGGAAAACTAAACCAAATGGGGGCCTATGGGTATGGAGTTAGCTCAATGTACCATGTGCAATTCTCATGGTGCTATGAAAATTAATGGAACCTCCAGAACAGGTCTAGGGACCTGATGGTATGCTAGCATGGTGGTATCTAGTTCATATGTGCGACATACTATATGCATGTGCATATGTGGTACCGTACCCTCCAGTGGGATATCCTTATGTGTAGAACTATTACTGGAGAGGGGCTATGACTTGTGGTAAAAATGTTGCGAAACAAAAAGGAAAAAACTATGCTTTAAGGGACTCATAGTGGTTATATCAGGAAGAGACTCTCTTGAGGTGGAGCCCATTGTGTGGCTTATTCAAGAGTCAACCACTTGAGTTAGTGAAGAGATATGCCTCCTTTCGAAGATGAAGGTCACTGGAAAGGTGGGGTGACAGAATCTGGTCTTTTATGGGAAGA
Source organism: Pseudotsuga menziesii (assembly GCA_001517045.1). Lineage (NCBI taxonomy): Eukaryota > Viridiplantae > Streptophyta > Pinopsida > Pinales > Pinaceae > Pseudotsuga > Pseudotsuga menziesii. Next base: position 147,122 of record LPNX010751388.1, on the reverse strand, counting down.
ACCGATTCCACACTATGGTTTAAAGGGAACGAGGTTAAAATGAAGGCGATCTTACATATCTCTCCGTCATCATGTAAGTGGTGCCAGGATAGATTAGGTGGACCTTCCATGATCGACGAGACAGAAGGGAAATTGGTGCTAGAGATCATGTAAATGGTATTGGTTGTGGCTTTGGTGGCCTTGCCCCCAGTCTCAGGCCTGCCCCTTGGAGGAAAAGGGGTAGGCCTGGAGATAAGAGGAGTCTTTGGTGGACCCAGAGGTAGGTGCAACATCATCTCAATTGGATGGACATGAGTCAACACCTATTGGGGCCTCAGAGGTATTCCAGGTGGTTCAAGATACCACACAGGAACTCCCAGTGTGAAATCCTATAAATTGTGGGTTTCCAAAACATACTTACTCACAATCCCGAATGGTAGAAAAGGAAAAGGAAAAGGATCGTGTTGAGTGGGAATGAACCCCATTGTTTCCCTAGTAACTAAGGTTGAGATTGCGGCTATGGCTGGGGTTGCAACTATGGATGTAGCTACGGCTGCTGATAGAGCTGCGCCTGTGGATGGAGCTGCGTCTGTGATTGGTGCTGCGACTGTGGTTGGTGTTGCGACTGTTGTTGGGGATGTGGCTGTGGTTGATGTTCAGGTTCCACAGTACTGGATGAGAGCATGCACAAGTCCATAGTCTCATTTGGTGTTGGTGCTGGTGAGACAAAGGGGAAGGAGGTTGTCATGGTGGTGTCGGCAAACAACCCAGGGCCCACATTCAACAATGGGGAGGTGAGTATGTCGTCGACAATGGTGTTGACCGAAGGGATGATGTTGGATGGTGTAGTCAGCCCCTGTGGATCATGGTAAGTTAGTTGATCCATGGTAACAATTTTCACGTCATGAGGGAACATCATAAGGAGAAACATTGTGGATTCCATGACTCTAGCACATTAATGAGTCTATTGATGGTCGCCAAATTTGTAGTAGGGTTTTCACCCTAGCTACAGGTAGGAACAAATTCCTTTCATCTATAGGATCGAAGGGTAGTGTTCCTGTGAGTTGCAAGAAACCTGCAAAAAAGTGTTAGGGCCAAGTTATGAAACCCTACATGAAAAAGTTAAAAAACAAAATATGGCTGCAAGAAATAAAGGGAAAACCTGCAACAAAGCATTAGCAAAGAAGCCTATAAGAAAAATAAGTTAGAAAACTACAATAAAAATGAAATAAAAGGAAAGCATACCTTCAGTCTTGGTGAAAATGGGCCACCATGCCCTAGCTGTGGAAGCACCTCTCTCTTTGGGAGGGAATCTTGGCTTGTGGAATACTGGAAAATAAGGAGGGTAAATGGCTTGAGAGGAAAAGGGGTCTCAAGGCACTCACACGAGCAGCATAATGACAGGGAGAGAAGGAGTGTTTTGAGAGTGACCCCCACTTCTCTATTTATAGTTTTTTCATGACATTTTAGGGTTTTAAGCCCTTGGTCAGGGATTTAGCCCCTTTTTGGGTATTTAAGCCCCTTTCACCCAATTCTTATCTCCTTTGGGGGTTTAAGCTCCTTTGAGGGGTTTTAGCCTCATTTTGGAGGTTTTAGCCCCTATGAGAGCTATTTTGGCTCTTTTTAGGGGTTTTTAATCCCTTTTCATGTTTCTGAGCCTTTGCAACAGTGTGGGGGTCAAATGAGGGTAGCGAAAGGTAGTGAAATAGATGTCTTTGGGTGGCGTAGGTCATGTGGAGATCATTGAAGGATTTTTTGGGTTAACAGGGTACATCCCAAATTCCCTTTTAGTGCTAACCCTACCATCCCACAAAGCATATTTTAACTTCGTGTTTCAGGCCCTTTTGTTGTCCTCCAACAACTTCTTTATAATCCTTACCGGGATTTTGTTTGAAGACTCTGCTAGCCCATTTGCCTGTGCATAATAGGAAGTATAATGGTTGAGGATGATGTAGTATTTTTGGTAGAAATTGACCATATTATTTGATTTGAAAGCTACAACATTATCTGTTACTATTCTTCAAGGGAACCCAAACTGAGCTAAGATGTTTTCCTCTAAAAAATTCATAATTACCTCATCGGTATCCCTTCTGGTGCGTATTTCCTCGATCCATTTGGTAAACTAATCTGTGGTCGTCAGAATCCACTTGTGCTGCCCAGAGTAGTTTTCATTTATCTCCCCAATGTTGTATATCCCCCACTGTTGAAGTGGTGCTTCTATGGATATGGGGTTAAGAGGAAGTGGGACAATTTTCCTTTTCCCTTCAAAAACCTGGCAATGGTGGTATTTCAGGATCTCTTTGTACACATCAGAAAACAACGAGGGCCAATAGAAACTAGCCCTCAAAATATTGTTCTCCATAACTTTCTAGGAGTGGTGTCCTCCACAATATCCTTTGTGGAACTCCTCTATGGTCTCATAGGCATCATATTCCAGCAAGAAGTTCAAAAGGATACCGCCTGGGTCTTTCCAATACAGGTGCTCAGTTAGAATACAGAATTTTGCAGATTTCAACTTTATTGATCTCGCCCTTGTTTTTCTCAACCTTGTTGGTGCATGTACATTCCTCAACACATATACAATGTCAGAATACCAAGGGGACGTGGAGAAACTAGGTATTACTTGTACCTCAGCATCTAGCTGGAGTGAGTGACTAGTCAATAAATTCAACTGCAAGTCATCACAATTGGAATTTTTCATCATTTTGGCCAACCCTTTACCTTTAACCAGTTTGGTGGGTTTAATATCATATTCTAATAGCACTGCAATCCACTTCGTTCTTTTTCCTTCTGTGTTTAGCTGAGTGAGGATGCCTTTCACAATGTTGTTGGGTGATGTGGGAATAGAGGATCTATACCCTGAAATCCTTTAGTGATTTTATCAGTGCATATTCCTGTTTATCCATTATATCATACTTCAAATCCCCATATCTCAACACTTTGATGAAAAAATCTACAGGTTTCACATCATTTTTGTCATTCTTCTGTAACAACACTCCAGCAATCATGTGCTTCGATGCATGTGTTGTAATCTCACAGATCACATAAAGTTACCAATAATACATACTAAAACATACATATAAAATAGAGACAGGAGATAAGAACAAGTAGGTGAATTAACAGATTATATTACATGAACGAGTCCATACAACACAGATAACTGAACTGAGTTCTCATCTAGCTCAACAACCCAATATATATGATTACAAAATAGTTACAAAATAACTACATGTCGGTTCGGTGAACCGACACGACCTTAGGTGGCCAAACTAATCTCTAGTTTAGTCGGCTGACCGACTTAGTCGGCCGATCGACTAAGTCGGCTCATCGACTTAGTCAACTCATCGACTAAGTCAGCTATTGTTCAAGTCGACTTATCAACTTGCTCCTTCTACATATCCCCCACTAACAAAAAATTTCTTCATCCCAAAGAAACAGGGAGGTACAAAATTCTACCTGTCTGGCCTCAATAGTTATTGTGATGTGTTTGGTCTTCATGGGCTGTGAATTCTGATGGTCGGTATTTTCTATACACAGACTTCTACAATGGCTAGGGATGTTATTGTGAGGTGATGTTGGAAATCTGTCCAACTTTGCAAGATCTTCTGGATTTTGATGGTAAGTGTGGTCAGGCTTGATAGGATCGACATCTTTTCTGAAATGGAGACTTCTACTATTCTCTTCATGTCGGGACCCATGAACTGGTCCTTCTCCTCTACAGTCTCGATAAGACATTTCATATATGGGTAGATGATGTCAACTTTTTCCAAGTGAGGGATAGCTTATTGTACCCACTGATGTGCTTCCCTCTCTAGTATCTGCATCTTGGTTGTTTCAAGCACTATTTGTTCTTCTATTGTCGTTTTGAGTGCTTCCTCAGTGGTTTTCCTGCTTTCCAATGCCTGGATCCCTTGTCGAGTCTGCCGAGTCTGTTGATAGACTTTCCCATAGTAAGCAGGCCAGTCTCTTAGTATTTCTTCAGTTATGATAGAATCCTCCATATGATCTTGCAGCACTTTATAAGCTTCAGTGAAGGCGGTGCGCTGTGCCATTAGGAGTCTAGAAGTTTCTTCTTTTTGTTCCTCCTTGTTTTCTTGAATGTGAGCTTGGAGTGCCGAAACCATGCTCTCAAATAGCTGATACACCCTTTCGAGTGGTTTGTCTATGTCTACCTCTACAGGGCCCGGAATGACTAACTGGGCCAGGTTCCTACATTTTTTGAGGAACTCAACCTATTTTGTGTTCTTATCGTCGAGTTCCTTATTTCTTTGCTCACTCCTCATCTTTGCTTCACCTGCTAGGGTCTTGAGGAGTTGTCCTAGCTCTGCATTGGTTAGAGAAGTTGCATCTTTCAATTTGATATGGACCTTTGATGGTTGTCCATGATACTCCTTCCTCTGTTTCTCCTTCCTCTTATTGTGCTTTTCCTTCTTTGCTTGTGTCGGCATCTGTGTACCTGCAAAAGTCGAGTCGGGATCTTTGGTTTGTGGGACAGTGGTTGATGGTTTCTCTGGATGTGGAGGTGGGATAACTATTGCTTCTAATTGTTGAGATGTATGGGGTGCTAATGGTTGTAGTGGGTCTTGCTCTGAGTCGGGGGGTGGTGGTGGTGATGGAGTTGGTGAACGGTCAGGGGTGATTGGGTTGGGGGAAGTGTGGGTGAGTGGTGGGTTGTCACGATTGGGAGGTGAGTCTAAGTCGGAGAACATTTGGTTAATGTGTTGAGCTATGTCCTCTTCAGTTTCTTCTTCTCCAGTCGGTGCAACAGCTAGTAAGTTGATTTGGGGTGCAGTCGGAGTGATAGTCGAGGTCCGACGTGTGGTCACTTTAGCTTCCTTGTCGGGATTTCTCTCGAAAGTCGAAGTGACAGTGGTAAAGGTTTAGGACTAGAATTCATGGACTGGTTGGTACCCACCGAACTTGAAGAGAGGTGCTTTTGTAGATATATTTTGGGCCGATGTAAATATCTCAGGTAGTTTCTTAATGAATTCTTGAAATTATCTATCTTTGACGAATTTTGCATTCACAGCCTTCGACATCGCACTTTTTCACAAGTCAAGTGGGCTTACTGAATGTTGTTCTGGAACTTGCTCCTTGGTTACTTTCGTCGGTGATGGGGGTGGAGGCGTAGACACAAGGTCGACTACATTCGTAGGAATCGTCGTGTTGGTGGTCTTAGCTTTCTTTGGTTGACCCGCTAGTGCTCCTGCGTTGACAAATCACTGGAACTAGGTTTCAACGGGAACCTTATTTGTTGCAGCATCCTCTATTATGTCTAGGGCTGTAGCTTCCTGTTCCTCCTCATCTTTTGAAGAGTCTGCGAGGATAATCTTGCACTTACCTTTTCCTTGTTGTTGTTGTTGTGTCTTGAGCTTCTTCCTGGCCACTGCTATCTCTTTCGACAATTTTTTAATAATGCCTTTTGTGACAGCATACTCTGGGTTTTTTGGCTCTGTCTCGCCCCTTGGCTCTTGGGTCGGGATGACACTTTATGCAGCCGAAGTGATTACCTGTTGCTATGGCTATGGTTCTGCTATTTGGGGTTCTACCCTCTATGCTGTAGGAGGCTTGATAATGATTTGAAGTCAACTAGTGTGTTCGACTGGTGTCTCCTTCGACATGAAGGTGCTGATATAGAGGTTGAGCTCATATTCTTCCTCTTTTTCTTGGATGGTGAGAGGCTCCTCAATTGAGAAGTTTATCTTCTTTGCTACTGCTAGTACTGGTATTTTGGTTTTAGCCTATCGAGATAGATCTCGAAAGATCTGGTTGACTAATGGATAGTATTCGAGGGCTTTAGCATTTGACCTGTCACCCTGCATGTACCACACCAAGGTATGGTCGATTTCTAGCTAGATGTGGGAGTTTGTTGGTAGACTTCTTTGGATGTTTTGAGGCACCCTCCATCTAGTCATGTGGACATTGAGCTATTGAAGCTAGTTCTCCAACATGACCTTTCTGCTTTCAAGTTCCTGTAATGTTCCTCTTCGGGAGAATGGTTTAAATATCCACATGTGGAACCTTGATAGTTCCTGAAAGATTGGATTCCCCTTTGGGAAGATATGGTACATGACTATCCATAATATTGGGGAGGGGAAATTGATGCTTTCCCCCATTTATTGGCATCTTTCACAGATGGTCTTGACCATGTCGATGACATATTCAGCCCATCTGTATATCCTTCCATCTGTCGCAATGGTGTTTATAGCTTCTAGCATGTCTAACTTGAAGCATGTCTTCTAGTCGAAGCACCAATCCTAAGGTTTCCAAACTAGTCGATCGAATTCCATGTTCATATTGATGCATCAGGCCTAGCAATTGGAGCAATATTAACCCAACCAGGAGATGATGGAATGGATTATCCTATAGTTTAGAGTAGCATAAAATTAAACAAGGCCTAGAGAAACTATTCGACAATAGAAAGAGAGGCACTAGGAATGGTCTTTTCACTACAAAAATATCGACATTATCTTTTAGCTAACCTATTTATATTCTATAGAGACCATCAAGCACTTAATTATCTTGTCAATAAACCACTACATCATGGAAGAATCTGTCAATGGCTATTATTATTCCAAGAACTCGAATTTGAAGTTGTTGTTCGACCATTTAAGTTAAATGTTGGTCCTAACCATTTATCCAGAATAAACACAGGAGAAGAGCCGACAGGAGTCAAAGATGACTCACCTGATGCACATTTATTTTGGATAGAAACAATCCCAGCAGAATTAGAATAAATATCCCAGTTCTTGGAAGATGGACATGCACTAGAAGGAATGAGTACAAAGAATAAGCAAATCTTAGCTGTGAAGGATGCACCATACAATCTTATAAATGTATTATTATACAAAATGGGATTAGATGACATCCTTAGAAGGTGTGTACTTGAACATGAATGAGACAAAATTACACATGAAACACACTATGGACCGGTAGAAGGACATTTCCAGGAAGACACAACTGCAAAGAAAATCCAACAGTCAAGGTTATGGTGGCCAACACTCCACTGAGATTACAATTTTGTCAGTCAATGTGACACATGTCGACGAATAGGTCGACCCCTACCTAGCACAGAAATGCCTTTGTTAACAAGAATCCCACTCAATCCACGGAGAAAATAAAATACAACACAATATTCAACTATGTATGCACCACTCATGGCCAGCTTCGATGGAACCAAGGAAACCACCATCAAAATCATCATAAGCCAGTACCACAATGGCTGGTTCTACTTCGACCAAACAGTCAAAATCTCTGGAGAAGTCATCTCCAAGCTCACCAGTCTCTCAAACAAAGGAAACCCAGTGCCAGTTGGTATTAAATATGGATTGGTTGAAGAGATAACTGGGTTGAATTCAGGAAAAAACTCGAAGGGGTTGATGATTATCCAAATAACAACCTGAATGCGACAGATTGTGGCCAAAATAATAGCAATCACACTCACCCTGGCAAGTTGGGGTAGCGACCTCAAGTTAGACATGCTAGAAGTTGTCAGCACCATTGCGACAGATGGAAGGATAACAGATGGGATGAATACGAATCCATTTATAATATTGTATGGTGCAACCTTCACAGCTAAGATTTGCTTCTTGTTTGTACTCATTCCTTCTGGTGCATGTCCATCTTCCAAGAATTGGGCTATTTCTTCTAATTTTGCTGGGACTGTTTCTATCCAAAATAAATGTGCATTAGGTAATTCATCTTCGACTCCTGTTGGCTCTTCTCCTGTGTCGATTCTGGATAAATGGTCGGGACCAACATTTAACTTACCTGGTCGAACAACAACTTCAAATTCGAATTATTGGAATAATAATAGCCATCGACAGATTCTTCCATGATGTAGTGGTTTATTCACAAGATACTTAAGTTCCTGATGGTCTCTATAGAATATAAATACATTAGCTAAAAGATAATGTCGATATTTTTGTAGTGAAAATACCATTCCTAGTGCCTCTCTTTATGTTGTTGAATAGTTTCTCTAGGCCTTGTTTAATTTTATGCTACTGTAAACTATAGGATAATCTATTCCATCATCTCCTGGTTGGGTTAAGATTGCTCCAATTGCTAGGCCTGATGCATCAATATGAACATGGAATTTGATCAACCAGTTTGGAAACCTTAGGATTGGTGCTTCGACTAGTTTTGTTTTTAATTTTTCAAATGATATGTAGCACTCCTCTGTCTAGTTGAACTCTTGATCTTCCCTTAGTAGTTCTTCAAGTGGATAGGTCATATATGAATAACACCTTATGAATTTTGTGTGGCCAAGCAACACCCTGACTTGTTTTGGGTTTATTGGTGGTTTTAGGTCGAGGATAATTTTGATCTTTGCAAAGTCAACCTTAATACCTTCCTTACAGACAATGTGCCCTAATAATATCCCTATGGGGGTAACAAATATCCATTTCTTGATGTTTAGGGAGAGTTGAATTTGTCGACATCTTTCCAACATAAGTCTGATCCATTTGCAATGATCCTTTAACATGGAGTATATTGTCCAATTGTCAAAGTATACTGCCATGGTCTTGTAAATATATTCCTAAAATGTTTTGACAACAATCCTAGAAAATACTGCAGGTGCATTTTTTAATCCAAAAGGCATAACCTTGTAAGCAAATGAGCCAAATTAACACACAAAGGTTGTCTTCTTCTAGTCTTATTTAGCTATTGGCACTTGGTTATAACCCGAGAATCCATCTGTAAATGAGTAGCATTCATGTCCTGCAACCTCATTTAAGATCTCATCTGCATAAGGGGTTGGAAATGGATCTGTCAGTGTCACTTTATTTAGTTCCCTGAAGTCGACACAAATTATTAGTTTGGTCAGATCATGTTTCTTAGGCTATACAACCATTGGAATTTCCCATTCTGATTGGTCAATAGGATAGATGATGCCTGCTGCAAGCATGTTATCAATTTCCTTTTTGACTATCTCTTTGTATTTGTGAGCTAGTTTATATGGCCTTTTCTTCACAGGTCAAACATTAGGTTTAGTGTCAATCTTCATTTCTCCCATTTCCTAGACTAAGCCTTTGAGGTCTTTATAATCTCTAGCAAATACATCTTGGAACCCTTTTAATAAGTTCACTATCTATCTGGTCTGCTCTTCACTCCAGTAGTCACCAATCTTTTCCATTTTTGGTCAATCATCATTTGAGATGTCGAATTCCCTAGCTTTGACTTTAGCATCTAGCCATTTTGATGCTTTGTCTTCACTGATCGGTCGGCTTCCTTCTTTAAACTATGAGAATGTGGCAGGGAAGTCAGCTGCAGTCATTCTGTCAGTGTCTTGTTTGTCGGTTGTTTCCATTTTTAGGATTGTACAGATAGGTTTGGTCATTTCGACATGGTTTTATTTCCATCTAAATATTTTTCCTTCTATATTTTCATTTTCTAACTATAGTCTTGTCGAATGTGGTTTTGTCCTTGTTTGTATATTGTTGCATTTCATTGGCTGTCAGTTGTCTTTTAAGGGCTTGTTTTTGGTCGGCTGAATAAATTCTTTAATCTGTTTTGCTGTTTTGACCAAGTTTTCATTTTGTGGTATAAATTTGAAATATTTAATGAAATTTTCCTTGAGTTCATGCCATAAGAATGTTTCACCTCTAGATTCTTCCATTTTATACCATTTGTTTGGTAAGTCAGTGAGGGTTGATGGGAACAGGTGTGCCCATGCTCGTTCATCCTTGTATCCAAGTCTTCTCCACTATTTTTCACATGTTTTAATATGGTCTTCTGGGTTCTGTCCTTGAGTGAATATAGGTATCTGAGCCTGCTGGGTTAACTTCTTTCCTCCAAACCTTTCGACAAAGTAAGTTGAAGTAGTTGTCCAGGTCTGTAGTCTTGTCTGATGGGTATCCCACCATCTAGCAGCTTGTCCTGTAAAAGTTTCTACTAGGCTTTGAAGTCAGCCATGTTCACCAATAGTTTTGGACACTTGTTCTACATGCAGGATTGGTGATTCTCTTTCCTTGTATCTTGGTATTTGTGTAGTATTTACATTGGTAGGTTGTAAGGTAGGTTATTCCCTAATTTTCTTCTCAAATATTTTTGGGACAATGGACACTATGAAGCACTGTTGGGTGGGTTTTTTCTGCACTTTTGGAATAGTCCAACACCCTCTTGCTTGTGTTTCATAGTTCTCAATCTCTCAATCATATAATTTTGCATCTGAATTGTAACCAACTGAGTCTTGGTTTCCTAAATGAAGTTCTCCTTAGATGTTAGGTTCTGTATAATCTGCATTGTTTTGAATCTGGTAGAGTTGTTGGAAGTCGACTTCTTCATCGATAGGTTCAGTCCAAGGTTCTCCTTGAGATCGGTGAATAGTTACAATGACCTTTTGTACATTTCCTTTCAATTTGATTCTCTCCTTATCCAGGGATATCGATGCTTTCATCTTTCTACCCTAAGGTCGAACTACTAACGCTGGGAAGGAACTGGATCCTTCCTTAGGGTCAATGATTTCGAAGTCAACTTTGGTCAAGATTCCTTTTATAGTTGTGTCAATGTTTTTCCAGAATTCGATAGGTTTAATTAGGCCCTGGTCGACTAGTTTCAGGTATATGCCTGACTCATGTAGTCGAGGTCTACCCATTTTTTCCCAAGTGTCACGAGTCATGATGTTTACTTGTGAACCAAAGTTGAGCACTACTTGTCATACATGGTATCCTTCGATTCGCAAGTCAACAAGTGGGTCGGCATCACCTTTGTATTTTTTATTTAAGTTGCATATGTTCTTTCTTTGCTTTTCAGGGTTGTTATGTTTTATTTCATATAGTAAGTCAATGAACTGAGAGACTGAATTGTATTTTTGTATGAGCTATATTAATTCATTTATTGTGTTATGTCAAGTGTCGTGAGCTTGTTCTTGTCATGCAAATAATTTGAATACATTGGTTTCTTCTTTGTATGTTTGTTTCTCTTTAAGTGGATCAGGATAGACATTTTTCTCTTTTATTTTGCTGATTCTTCGGTTATCACTTCCTGTTTTTGTTTCTTGTTGAGTTACAATATGAAATTTTTTTGTGTTTATTACATCCTTTTTTTCCACATAGGACACGACATTAACATTTTTTTTTTGTATTTATTTTTTCCAACACAGTAGGGCAATCCTCTAGTGATTGATCCCCTACTCCAAAATGAGTACAAAAATTTGAGGTCAGTTATGTCTTTATATGGATAGTCTGCATACTGATGTCCCTCCTTATAACATGTAAAGCACTGGATGGGTCGATGTGGTCGGTTGTCGCGATTCATAGGAAATAGACCTCTTCCTTTGTAGCCTCCACGTCGATTGTCATACTAGTGCTCATATCATCGACCTTAATACCTCTGACCATTCTAATCATTTGGTAAGTTGTTTTGCTCATTATGTTGTGCAACCACATTGGTTTGGTAGACTGCATGGTAGTTCTGTGAGTTCTTCAGGTTCAAATGGCAGTCGGTTTTATTATGATTTTTGGTTTCGCAGATTGCACACCAGGATGCTTTGCCGTTCTTCATGTTGAACAAGAAGTATTTTGTCGAGTGATCCCTGTGTTCTTGGTAAATGTCGCAAAAATAATTTGTCTGCATGGATCGAACGTCCTGTCGGCTGTATTCTTGTCGACAGTTGTCTTTGGAGTGGCTGGTCATCGAGCATTTGGTGCACTAGATCTCCTAATTCTTGAGGTTTAACTCCTTTAAATACTTCTGTACACTCTCCAACTGTTCTTCCAATCTATGGTCAGTGGATTAAGTGGGTATGTCCTCATCCATCTCTACTTGGAGAGCCTTTGTGAGTGCATCTTCGTAAGATTTGAATGTTTCCAAACTGATGTGTCGGTGGAATTTCTTAGATAACCCTGAAAGAAACCATTGGATTAGTAATTGTTCATCTATAACATATTCCAACTGGCTCAGAAGGTCTTTCCAGTGCTTATCATAGTTGCAGATGGTTTCCCCTGGCTTCTGTGATGTTGTTTTTAGTTTTTTCACTGCTAGGTGTTTGGCATCTGGAGTTTTGAAAAATGATAAAAATTGCACCTTAATCTCGACTTTGGTTACTCTAGGTTGTCTTTCTGAAAAGGTCATATACCAAGTCAATGCCCTTTTCCTCAAGGTACCGACAAACTGTGCCATTTGTCTATCTTCGTCTGTAACTTGGTCGGCCTCCCAAGTCGACTCACAAATGAACCAGTGTCATCTGGGGTCCTCATCCCCCTCATATAGAGGAATGTGAGCTGATTCGTGACCCATGTTAGAATCACTGTCACTAATCTCAGGAGGCGGCAGTGGTGGAGGTGGGGGTGGGGGTGGTGGGGTTATTGATTTATTTGTCTCTGCGGGACTATGGTCGACGAAAATTTTGTTCCTGTCGGTTTTCCATTATTTTTCAACCGACAGTTGGTTGATGTTGAATTCGTCTGTCGATGGCCTACTACAACTATTTGTCCACAGTTTGGAATGTTCTATGTCTTCCAAAGCTGTATTTGGCAGGGGGGCCCTCCTTCATGTGTCAGTAAGAGTAAGTGGATACTTTTGTTGGAGGGTACCGCTTGAAAGGTAACCAAATTTACTTCCTCTGGTTGAAAAATAATGAGGTGTCGTCCAATGTATGTCTCGTTGTCTAGTTGAGTACATATACCAAATTCACCAGCTCATAGTCGGAGGTCCTCTTTGATAATAGTTTGTATCTGGGTATGCAGGTTTAACGGAGAGAGGGTTGTTCCTTCATGGAGAGAGGGTTGTTCCTTCATGGGGAGATCTTAATTGGAGAGCTTATGGCTGCTCTATCAACAATTATTCCTCCATAGGGGATGCCTCTTCTTCCACACCTTCTTTATGTCAGTCATGACCCGACTCTGGTGAATTCTCTTCCTAGTTGGTAGCCCTAGGACTCCTTTCTCTATGTAGCGCTAAGGCTCTTTCTATTCTTGCTTCCCTCCTTTGTTGTCTCTCTTCCCTCTCTATTTTCGGAATGTCTGACATACCATTATGTGATACTATTCTCTTGATTTCCTTTTGGTCGACTTCTCATTACTTTTGAATGGTATCTACTTCTATTCGACTAGAATCCACTCTACTTGATCTCAACATATGACCAGCTACCCCCCCATAGCCTTGTTGGGGCCTGGAAATTCGTAGGCAACAACAGTAAGGGATTCTCCCCAATCAACGTTCCCAACTAGCCCGTTGACTGTTTGGTATAGGGAATACGTTCGGTTTATGGTCCGGCCACCGTAGGTCAAGTAACAAAACAAAGGTTTTACCAGTTGCGGCCCGGTCCACCGAGTTTTTGTATTTTGACTTAATGTATGCAAATGCAAATGCCTAACTAACAATTCAAGATGATGAGGATGCGGGGAGCATCACAATGTGAAGCGCAGGTTCTTACCTCTCGTCTTAGGCTCATAAGCATCTGCATCACATATGCAAGAATGAAATAAACTAACTAAATACCTGCCTATCCACCTATCCCCGGGGAGCTAGAAAATGATTTATTTATGAGTAATGTGGATTGTTCATGCCTTATAAACAGAAATTACAGGTAGCTGATATTATTATCTACAACACATGAACGATTAAAGATATTTCAACAATCAGATAGCCAATTGTTTATTAAGCAGCATACATTACTCATAGTGGAAATCTTCATGAAATAAACCAGAAATCATTCATACAAGAACATAGGTTCAATGAGTTAGAATGGTCTCACAGTTAATGCACATAAAGCTGAAAACGAAATAGTTCCTCTTCAACAAATCCATAACACAACATTTGAATATTCCACTAAGCTTTCTCCAATAGGCAAACTGTAATTTTATATTGCAAAATGAAATAGTTCTTCTTACAATATGTCTTCACCAGTCTCACTAGGAAAAAGCCCCTCTTTCTTCTAACTCTTTTACATTTATACAGAAAAGGGTCAGACTGTTGGGCTTCCCAAAGTGGCCTTTGGGCTTCCCAACCTCTCGTCTCCCAACGTTCTATTTTTCTTAAATGTTTTACAAAAATTAGTTACAAATTATAATGATGACCAACCCTTCATGAGGAAGGGCCCACTTGACTATCCAGAAACTTCCTCCATGCTGCAGCATCATTAGCGATGCCTTCAAAAGTACAAGGTTCTAAAAATTGAATATTTATCTCAAATTTCTCAGCTTGTTTCTTGATAGCCTCGACCCTGGACATACTCAAATGGAGCTGATATTCAAGAAGCAGTATACTAATAGCTGGGTGATCTACTTGGATTCTCAAGATCAGATCATCCATGGCTCTGATATCCTGCACCTTAGCTTCTTCCTCTTGGAATCTCTTCTGTAATAGCTCTACAAAGGCATCGTGATCTGGAAAAGCTTCAAGCCTCTCCTCCACTTTTATCTGGCACCGGTTGAATGTATTGAGAAGTCTTTCGAAGAATTCAGTGCATAATCCATTTGTCTTCTTCACTTCCTTCTTGAAATCTTCAGTGGTGTTAATAGAAAACTCCAATAGGTTATAGTCCCGTTTGAGGGTCTGTTGGTCTTTTGCCGGTAGCTCCACTAGGGTTTCCTCGTTGTTCTCCAACCTTTCCATTTGCACATTTAGGACCTCTAGGATGTCCTGGGACCTGTCCACAAAGTAGGATGCAGTTTCCAGTATCTCCTCCAAACGGCCATCGATCTGCAGCACTTTACACCTTTCTTCTTCAACAGCAGTCTGCAGCTGCAACATCTTGGTTTTCTGGGTCAATACATGCTACTTGAGGGGATGAAGATCGACCTGCTGTTCTCTTGCTACTTCCGAAGTAGTGTTCAAAGAAGAAATCTGATCCTGGTGTTCCTTTCTCAGTTCTAGCGTGTGAATATCATTGGCCTGTAAGAGGATTCTTAGCTGTTCTTCTAGGTCCTCCACCTTTTCCAGTAACTGCTCCTTCTCCTTCTTCAACTCTTGATCTTCTACTTGCACTTGCTCAAGGCATTCTTGTGTAGTATCCTGAGCCTGTCTCTCTTCATGTAGGGTCTGGAACTTAGCCTCAGCAGTCTTCATCTCCCTCTGTAAGTGTTCAAATTTCCACTTCAACCTGTTTCCTTCCTCTCTCTCTTTCGTTAAGGTATCTTTCAGCTGAGCAGAGGTTTTCTTAGATGACTCCGGTTCAATCATCACCTTATTTATGTTATCTTCTGAGGCATTGATCATTGCAGCCATGGCTCTCAGCGTGAACCTAGGATCCTGATCTGTTGCTAACATCACAGCCGTATCCGTTATCATCTTTCCTGGTAGATCTCCCACTTCAACTTTCCTTTCTGTCCTCTTGATTATCCTTTTCGTTGCTTTATCATAAAACACAGTGTTGAAATTCAGGATTTCCTTTCCCTTTTCCTACACAAATGGGACCAGCATGAGCGTGGGAACCCTGGGTATGCTGGTAGCAGGTACTTGAGGGGTCTGTACCTCGGGGTTCTCCACCTCCTGAGTCTGCCCTGCTGTTGTTTCAGAAGCTGACTGTTGTGTCAACTTTATTCTTTCAGCTTCTTTCTTTTGAAACTCCTCATCGAGCTTTCTCTTTGCTTCCTCTGCTTTCTCGGCTACTTCCTGAGCAACTCTTCTTTCTTCTTCTGTCTGAAGCCTTTCTGCAGCTTCTTTTTCCAACCTCTGGGCTTCTTCATTTCACTTTTTGGCTTCTTCTTCAGCCTTTTCCTGTTCATCCCCTTTTCCACCTTTGGTGGTGATCTTTTTCTTGAATCTTCTCATTAGCATTGTCATGTTTGGGGCGTTTCGGAATACAGATTCATCCTTATCAAAATGGTGGGTGTACTCGAAGTGCACCTTGTGTTCTTTGCAATGCTCAATAACCTTTCCTTGGGTGTCATTTCTATGGTAGGGCATCTCCACGAAATGGAACTTCTCCAACTCCTCTATGAATTCAGCAGCTTGTTTCACCTTGGTGAATTTATAGCTTCCTAGCTTGAATGGCAACTGAGGGTAGGCAGTCTTCTTATGTTCAAACAGAAAACTGCCTACTCCATCTATGAACACTTGTCTGGCTACCTCCTTGTGGACTATGTAATCCGTTGCATATTTGGGCAGCAGTGAAGGTGGTCTTGATCCTCCGAACATCCGGAAGTACATGCCATTTTCAGTTAAGAAATAATATGCATACTCTCCTATCACTTGCATGGCTTCTTCCGACATACAGTCACACTCCTTCGAGAAAATGAGTGTGTACAGAGGCATAATGAAGTGTTCACAGACCTCTCTATAATGGCTATGGTATTGGTGAGCCCACAATTGTCTATAAGCGGCATAAACAGGCATCCTTTCCATGTCCCAGATGCACCTGAGACCAGGGAAATCTTGGTTACACAATATGCAGTCTATTAATATTGAAATCATGTAAAAATCCAATCTTTTCTTGGACTCTCCCTCCAAGCCTGAGGTCACGCAAGAGGAAAGCTTGCTCGACACCATGCTGGCCCAATTGAAGACTATGCCTTGGGTTGCCACATGAAAAATAATTGGTATCCATTCAAGTTTGAAGAGTCTGCCATGAGCTCTCCCAAAGATCCTATTAAGCATCAGAGCAATAAATCTGTAGGGAGCCCTCAAGCTTACTGTATCATACTCGCTGGTTGGTCTGTGTCGATAATGCTTCCCCTACAAAATCATTCTCCTAAGAGTTTCCACTAGGTCCATTTTGATGCTTTTCATCCAATCCTCTGACAAGAAAACCTGGGCTTCTGGTAGGTGATAAGCCAATGCCACATATCCAGGGCTAAATGCAGCATAGCCCTGCCCTTTAACATTTCCCATGATCATTATAGTGGTGTCTACTCAGGGCAGAATCCATCCAATTACCTCAGAGCATGGGAACAACTCTGGTCTGGTGGCAACTTTCATGAGAGAAGATTTCTCTATGTTAGCATAGATGGAATCTTCTTCGAGGCCCATGTCGGGAACCTCCCTATGGGAAATCAATCTATATACTTCACCCCATTTGTACTCAGGTTCCACACCAGAAACACATTGAGTGTCTTCATATATGTACTCGGTCTTTGTGACCTTTTCTACTTCTGGTCCCTCTTCGACCATAGGGGCCTTCTTCTTCTGCCTCTTGGACATGGTGGATTTGAATTCTTCCTGCCATATATAACATTGTAACTTTTAGAAATTCAAGGTGCAGACATTTATAACAGTGTGCAGCGTTTTATTTCTTCAATGTGTATTATGACAGCAATTTGTTAAAGAGAAAAAAGGTATGCCTGGTGTTAAGTCTGAATTTTGTCTCTTCAATTTTGGTTTTGTTTCTTAAATTTTGGTTTAATTTCCTTCTTCTTTCCAGTTATTTCATTTACTTTATTTTGATTTTTTTTCCTTCTTTAGGAAATTTTGTTTAGTGTTTACATGAAATTTTGAGCCTGCTTTGAAATGTTTAGTTTTAAGCCAATAGGTTTGTTTTTGTTGGAGTTTTAAAGTCATTTTATCAAATCATGGATTCACAAATGATTATTCTGAGCTTAAAAATGCATGATCACTACTCAAGCAACTTTTAAAATCCACACAAAATGCCTAAAAGCTGAAAAACCGTGAGAAAATAGCACTAAAATTATTCTTGTAGCGCTGGGGTGAAAAAATAACGAAGGCGCGCTACAAGAATATCGCGGCCTTCATTTTTCCCAGTTTTTCTAGTAAAATTTGTCATGATTTCAAATGATGATCGGCTAATCTCATGCTATGAGTGGTTTGCTACGTGTGAACTCCAGAGTTATCATGATTCCAAGTGGTTCCAGGTCGTGAAACAAATTGTGGCTATCATTACTTCTAATGCAGGTTGGTTTGACAGGTAGCCGCATAATTTGGCCTAATGCGAAGTGAAATGTTACAAACATGCATGCTTGATGGTAGAGGACTTAATAGAATGATGGTGCTAGCCTAAAAAGACGAAGTTTTCAGTTGTAGAGTTTGGTGGAGGGTTCATAGTCGCCCAGAAAACTAGGGCTTCGTCGTCTTGACACCTAGAGTTAAATTGAACCTTGAAGACACTTGTATCTTCCAGGTGGGCACTAAAACAACAGGAGGAGTCGTTCAAGGCATCTGCAGTCGATCAATTAAGAGGTATTTACCGATAAGCCAGTTTAGCTGCAAATTTGGGGTTTTTTTCGGTGGGGTTCACTTTTATCAAAATTGACCGATGGAAATGGAAAATTATGCTCTTAATTGAATTTTCAACCAAAGAAGAAACTGCCTGAGTCATTCTGACAGGTTCTATTGAACAGAGGACTAAAAAATAACTCTATGTTTGAACTGTTCATTTGTTAAAAATCGAGACAGTCTCGGTTGAAAATCGTGTATGTTTTAGCACCTAAATTGCACAAAAAGCTCTGATATTCATACACAGTGGGATAAATGATTTGAATGACTAGGATTGTTGGGATACCTAGTGTCATTTTTTATACTAAGGATACAAGAAGCATAGTATGAATATATTGCAGAATGTTTTGTTTTGCTCATCCACCACACAAGTAGTCTCCGGTTAACCTAAGAAGCCAGTGATTGATATCACATTTGCAAAGTCTAAACTGTGAGGAAATTGGGGTTTGAAGATTGATGTCGGTATTGATACACAGAGCTTGTATTAAGAAGACATGAAGGAGAATCTCATAGCTGAATGGATATTGTACATGATACCTAGTTTCCTTAGCACTGAAATGAGGAGTTTGAGCAGCCTGTGACCTAAGACATTCAGACACTATGGTTTATTATGTATTTTGAAGATGAACACTGGTCTATTGTTTTTATGATAGTCTCATTGATGGTTAAATATCATTCATATGCTTGATGAAGAGCATTGAAGCCTCGGTGATTTGAATTCTTCCACCTGTTGGTAAGATTTATTTTGTTTTCTGAAAAAGAACAAACAGGTCTGTCAGGAAAATTGTAGGGAGTTGTGAAGAGGCTTGAGAAGCAGAAAAGCAGTTGATAGACCATCTACTGAAAGTCATACAATTTTCAGTTTTTCATGAAACAATGGGCAAGAGTGGTAAAAGTGGTAAAGTGAACAGAGTAGAACCAACTGATATAGGGTGGATTGAAAACCTCCTTGGATGTGTTGAATTGTTTCAGCAAGCAGGTTGGATAGACTTTTTTAAGAAGATAGATGGATATAATGCAAAAGTATCCTGTAAGTTTGCTCAAGGTTTAAAAAATGACATGGTGACCTTTAATACTCTCAAATTCAAGATGACAATGGAACTGATCTCAGAAGCCACAGGGATTAAAAATGAGGGTGAACCATGGTTCAAGAAGCTGCCTTTTGACTTTGATCCACAAAGATATCTTTTACCTAATGTCACTCCTGATTGGAATAAAGGCATCCTTATTCAACATTTCAGAAAAGAGTGGGTTGAGCCAATCAGGATACTGCAGAGCTATGTTACTTGTGAAGGCAGGTACGCTTATGTATACAAGTACCACTTCAGGTTTTTGCAACACATGGTGGGAGTGTCAAAGATGAACTTGCCATTCTTTTTTCTGAAAATCTTGTAGAAAATGTCCAATAGGTTTAAGCAACATGAAGACCATACATCTCAGTCAATTTTTCATCATGGACTAATCAAGTTAATCATCAGCACAGTTTTGTAGAAGGAAGGGAAATCTTGGGACTTTTTTATCTTTTGGTCTGGTTTTCAAACCAAAGAAGAAGATCAAAAACCTAAAAGGCAAGGTGACAAGGGTAAGGTTTTAATGAGAAAATTAGGACAGAGGCCTAAGCTGGAAGTTAAAGAAGAGGTAAAAATTGAGAAAATATCAGAGCAAGTGGAAGAGGATAATAAACCTAAAGTATTTTCAGCTAGTAGCAAAGGAAAGTACTCACTATTTGAAGACGAAAAGCAGCTGCTACAGCCCATGGTACCAACAGAGGTCCCTCATGAAATGAAAACTGTTGATACAAAAAAGGTGGCTGTACATGAAGAAGAATTGCAATTCAAACAGAGAAGCTCCATTACTATATTGTCTGATGATGAAGGTTACCTTTTAGAAGAGGAGCAGGTAGAAAAAAATAGAGTTGAAGCTGAAACCTACAGAGAAATTCCTACTTCAGGCAGCAAAGCATCAAAACCTAACAGAAAGAGGAGTAAACTTGAAGCAGTAGAGTTGACTGCTATCCAGCATCAAAGAAAGGATCTGAAAATGCCAGGAGAAATAGCATCATATTGGAGACCTAAGACTAGGTCAAATAACAAGCTAAGACTGAACATGAAAAAATTGCTCAATCCCAGGTTATACACAAATGAAGTTACTGTGTTAGATGATGTATCTCCTGATGAAAATCTAGAAATTAAGAAAGCTAGCAGAAAAGGGAAGAATCCAGCAGCCATAAAAGCTCCTTATGTACATCCTGCAGAAGTCAAGAGTTCATCAAAATCATTTAAAGATTCAAGCAATCCTGCATCTAAATTATCTGCAATAATCCTTGAGATAAAAAATAAACTCTTAAAACAACAGCAAGAAGAGAAAGCTAACATATGTCCTGTTGAAAATCAAGAGTGGGATGAAGAAGATGAGCTTATACTCAGAAAAGTAGGAATTATAAAAGAGCCTAGTATTCCTACTGATTTCTCATACTTTTTAATGAAGGATTCAAATATACCTGAGATCCCTAGTTTTGATAAAGAAAATTTGCAGGAAAGTATTCAGCAGTATAAGAAACAGATGAAATACTTACAAGATGTTAATCATGGGTTGATGAAAGTTAGCAGAGGGCTTATAGAAGAACTGCAGGATGTCCATAATCATTTCCAGGAGCTGTCAAAAGTATCCAAAGAGGTTCTCAGAAGGAAAAGAGCTACTGACATGCATTCCACAAAGTTGGAGAAAACAATCCAGGACCTACAACAGAGAAACAAGGAGCTCATAAAGAAGATTAATGACATGGAGTAGAAGAAAAAGAAAGAAAAGAAGAAGTCACAAGCGCTAGATGGTATTGCCTTGTTGGCTGAAGCAGCAAAAGATCTTTAAGCCAGTTGTCATTTAGTTAGTTGTTATCTTTTGAGTAAACACATATGTTAGTGATTTACTATTTTCAGCATATTTTGTAATTTTGTAACTTTGTACATTTTTACTTTACCTCAGCGAGTTGATAGAGGCAGTTACGGTTTTAAACCCAACTTATTTTGTAAAGAAACTTTATTTAGGGAGATTAGAGGATCATTAGCAGGGTTCTGATTTTTGGGAGCTATAGGAGGTCTGCAGACTGTTTGTATCTTCAGACTTGTTCAGAGCTAAGTATTGTGACTCTTATAAGAATTTGCTGATGAAATTATGAGATATACATGACTTTTATCCTTCAGTTTTTTCTGTGTTGGCTTCATTATTGAACTTGTTTAGTTTCTTAATAGATATATTCATTGCTGGTTAATGTGTATGTGCTGGTAATGCTTGTCTGTTATGTATGAACCTCGGCATTGTCTTTCTGTTGGATCTTGTTGATATATCATGCATCTTTATCATCTTTTGTTTATGATCTAGTTGTTATTTTGTTTCTAAATGTATTCCCTGTTAGTTCCTAAAGCTTACAACCATTAAAACACTACAGAAACCCTAAACTCTATCTGTTTTATTGAATTTTATCTGGAGTGTGTGTTGGCTTGTTTCTCTAGCCTTAGAAACAATTTCTGGCACACACACCTGGATAGCCCAAAATGACCTAACTTAATATGAACTGTTACAACCAAAGTGCAGCATTTAATGAACTTGTCTAAGTCTAGCATGGTGCAAAACATGTCGTATGATATTAAAACATTCTATCACTTATATTCTAAACAGCAGTGAATCTACATCCATATGCAATGTGCCATTTTCCTGTGTTTTAATGTGATAGAAAGCAGTGAAGCTAAAGCATGCAAGTACAACCGACAAATGCCTTGACTATCAGAACCATTAAATACAAGGTGCATTGTTCAGCAATTTAGTCTGTGTATTATCAAACAAAGAAGATGATTGAACTTAGTGTCAGTCTCCTATGTTTTCCAATACCAAACATATTAACAACACACAGCCTAGCCGGACTAAAATCAACAAGGACTTGTGCAGTTCGTAGGAAAAATTTACATTAAGCCGACTACACATTTCACTCTCTGTGGGTACTACTGTCATTCTGTTGTACTGGACAAACGGTTAAAACTACACGTGACATCTACGGTGCTTACGCCTCTACGTTTCAGGTTAATAAACTACAAACCGCAGTAGATCCCTTCCAACCGGCTAGGGCTACCGAACGGCGAGGCAAAACAGATGCTCGAGGGTGTGGGAAAAATGAACTTAGACCCAACAAAGGGGGCACCACCAAATTCCATAGAAAAACCACTACAAAACCTCCCCCTTCTCCTCATCATCACACTCAGGGCAGCTAGGTGCAGGCGATGAAACAGCCTCCTACACCAAGCTTCCATCCACTATGTGCAGGGCTTGCAAACAAAGGCCGCGGGCCAAAACAATTATTTCACGGGTTAAAAGTGCCCCTAACCGCGAATAATAATTCCACAAGAGACTCCCCGATATATAGGCGCAAAACGCAAGGCGGACAAGAAGAATGACTACAGCAAAACGTAACCGTGGGTAAACCCCCGTACGCATGTAGACAGGGTTAAGGGGACACATTCCTAGTAAAACACCCAACCGTAGTAAATATCACCAAAACCCTTGAACAAAACAAGGTAGGGAAACAACGGGCCTACCTGGCAGCGACACGCAAATGACGGGGTGAAAGCGGTCAGGCTTCCTCAACTGCCACTTGGATGCGAGTACCGGCACGGTGGTCCACGAGCTTCGAGGGGTCGACAGCGCAGGATGATCATGAAAGTTTGAGAAAAATAAACAATAGAAAAACAAAACGCCGTCCCCGTATATATATAGATTTGATCACACATGCGAAAACATATCGGACATCGGAGAGCTTTTGCATCGGAGGGAGGAAGTAATCTTACTTCCGCAACAGCGGACGGGAAAACGTAGACCCAGCTGCAGAGACATGCATGACGAAACAAACCAAAATCAGAAATCGAACTTCGGAAGGTTTTCGAATTGGGCGATGAGAACGAACATTCTCCCACAACAGCAGATGATTAAAGTGCCAAGTCTTCCACTCTGATCCTATTGCAGTTGAATGATCGGGCGTCGAAAGGTTTTGGAATCGGAGGATGAAAGAGTTCTTCCGTCTGCAACGGCGGAAGACAAAATTATGACAAAACCCAAAAGCTTCCGATCGAAACGGGAGGAAATAAATTGAAGTCAAACAAACAAAAAATCATCCGCAACGGCGGAAGAAAATAACATAAACACTTCCGATGCAGAACGAAAAAGCATCGACGTGAAAAAACCAATGGGTCGGAAGTTGGAAGTAAATTTATTTCCGCAACGGTGGAAGACCGAAGCAAAACCCCACCCGCAACTGCGGAATACTAAAACCAAAATAACTTCCAATTCAAGCATGTTTCAAACGCGTTTAAGGGCAACGATATAAAAAAGCGGATGACTTAAGGCATCATAGGAAGAAATCAAATGATGGGTATCTCAATCCAAGCAAAAGCAACGTCTTTATGAAAGTTCTTAGACCAATTTCAAGCAAAAAATCAAACTAATCCAAGCAAAGGGGGGCCCTAAAATTTTTTAGAATTTTGGAAAATTGTTGCTGCTGCAACAATTGGCGACTACCTGGTGAACCCCAGATCTCTGAATTAACTCCTTCCCAGTGCAAGAATGTTCTGAATAAAAATGAAAATTCTAGACGCTTGTATTCCTAAGCAAGCCAAACAATGCATTTTAATTATTTAAAGAAGTCTATTCTTTTGGGAGATGGTAATCAGAAGTATTGCAAGTCCAAATAACTCTTTTGAGGCCAACTAAGTGAGGTTCATTTTTCCTGTCCTCAGGTAGTTTACATCTTGGACACCACAAGATTGTACCAGAGGGTAAACAATATTATCCTTTTGTTCCTCATTCCCATGCCAACTGCACTTTTGTGCCTTTTGAACTTTAGTTCTTTTGATATGAGTCCTCCTGCAGGCCTTTCTTACTAAATTTTAATTCAGGATCCTCTATCCCATAGTGTCTTTTTGTGTGAACAATGTACTTCATATTTCAGTTCACGGACGGAGAGGATCTTGTGGCCTTTCAGTACTTCATGTTTTGATATTTTGCTTTGATATGTATTGTTTTTCTTCAAGGAGTTTTGACTCTTGATATCTTTTTTTCTTTTCTGAATATATGACATGGGATCATTTATATATGACATACTATTTTACTCTGCTTCCTTTTCATGGGTCTTTTGTTGTCACCCCCTTGGATATTTAAGATGTGAAATGGATGGAGCCTCTAAATAGTATTCCAGGCCTCTTTTACTTCCGAGTTATTTACAGGGTTTAAGTAAGACTTCAATGAATGCATTTCTAGTTAGGAACACTGCTACTAGAAGACATTCTATACTTTTAAAGCACAGTCTTTCGCTCAAGATTTCAGTTAATAGAGAACCCTGATGTTTCCATTGCAACCAAAATTTCACCTCTTTATTCAAAACCAAAAGAAATGCTAGCAAAGCAATAAAAGAAAATAGCATCAAAGCGGATAATAAAAAGTAAAAGCATCCAATCATTAAAGAACACAAAACAGTTTATTTATGTACAAAGCAAAAAGAAAAGAAAATTATTGCCCACCTCTAAAAATATTTTAATCATGAGGAGTTAAAGGATGGGCTGAATAATAGAAATGAGTTGTTTAACCATGATCTAGATGTGCTGTTTTTGAAACTGAACCCATGTCTACTATTCTATAATAATTTCTTACAGCCTGAGGAAGTTGAAGTAGCTCAGACTGAGTGTCAGTCATATAACTAGCCTTTCTTGAAGTAAGATGTCTTAATTCTAGCTCAGTCAGATAATTTCCCAGAACATACTCAGTAGATTCATTTCCCTCCCCTAGCTTAGTGACATTGTGCTTCATATAGGGCTCTCTTAATATCTTAATCAGGTTTGGGCTTCCCTTCTGAGGTAACCACAAGTGTGACCAATCTGAAGCAAAGTACCCATTCAGTCTGGCTGTCCAATATCGGTTCAGGATCATTCCATAGCCATCAGGTATGTCTGCTACTACAATGTCAATATAATGACATATCCTTTCATTTGCATACAATCAAATCAGAACATTCTCCATCTCCCCCACTACTTTGACACTAGTCTTGTCTAGTTGAGTGACGTCCCAGATAGTAGGTTTTAGCTGCCCATTGAGTTTTTTGCAAACTTCCAGAGGCATAACATTCATCGATGACCCAGAGTCCACCAAACAATTATGCACCTTATGATTCAAAATTTCAAGAGTCACAAGGAAAGGTGGAGCGCTGGTTTTCCTTGTCCTAGTTAATTCGATTTTTTCTTCCACAGGTTGGTTTTTTGTGGGCATCTCCTTTTTAAGTTTGTCAGATTTTCCTTCCTCATCATCTTCCATAGGTTTGGTTGGTTCAACAAGAGGCTCTGTTTCCTATTTACAAGTAGTGGCTTTAGACATATCATTTTTATCATTCACATCTACCTGCCTCTTGACGTTCTCTTACAATTCTTTAACCTTTAGAAGTATTGCATTGTCCTTAATTGCTAAATTCTTATCTTTTGTGGATGTAGGCATACATTGAGACTTGAGATCATTTTCTTCTGTGTTAAACAGTGAAGCCCCATTCCATAAGAACATTGTATCATCATCTTGCTTCTCTATGGTCTGTTCTTTTCTTCCTTTTTCACCACTGTCTTCAGTCAATTTAGGGTTCAGCAACTTATTCATTACCAAAGACATTGAATTCAACCATTGAGGGAACTTCTTCTCAGAGTGAGGTTGCTGCTGAAAAGTACAGAAATTATCCCCCCTATTTCTGTTATATTTATTGAGGCTAATTTTGGGGAAGGGATCTTCCATTGGTTATCCTCTCTTTTAGGGTAATGGGGCTTATAAGTTCTCTGAATGTCCCTTTCTTTCTCCAGATTTATTATCCGGTTGGAAATCTTCTGCATCGTTCTCATCATTCCCTCAAGATCATGTGAGTGCCCCTCTCTGGGTTCGAACAACACCAAAGCTATTCTTTCTGTAGTTTTCTCTCTAGGAAAATCAGGATATTCTTCTACACTTTCCCTCTCAGCCTCTACTCTTTTGGCCTCTTCATAAGTTTCTACCAATGTGGGTTTGGCTTTCATTTTGGCAAACATGGCCAGCTCGAGTCCTAGGGCTGAGGTAAAATACTCAATTAAAACCTTTTCTGAAGGTCTGTCAGTTTCAGAAAAGTTCTTTAGGTATATTGAAAATATTTGAGTGAAACTACATACTTTCTCATCCTTCTCTTTTCTCAACAAACCAAGACCTTTCATTAATGAGGCATGCATTTTTTGGGTGGTGTACTTACTTCTAAAAACCTTCTCAAAGGTGTCCCAATCAGGAATTGAATTTGTAGGGAGAATGAAATACCAGGATGCTACTGCTCCTTTCAGGGTGTGAGGGAACAGTCTACAGACCACATCTTCATATTCCCCAGCTCTTAGCCCTTCTAATGCTAGATAAAAACTTTGCAGGTGGTCATCTATAGCAATCCTTTCTTCGAGGTCAAACTTAGGCAACAGCTTGTCAAAGGCTTGAGGTAGGTTATGCAAAGGCGGTGTGAGGTTTAAAGGGGACCTTTCTCTCCATGCTGGTAATGGGTTGGGCTGATTTACATTGATTCCAGCCATAGGCACAGCTACAAGAACAAGAGTCTGAGCAAAGAACAACGTAGGATGAGAACAGGCTTTATCACTTCAAAGGTATAACTGAAATCTGTAAGTACTTGGGTCAGGTTACAAGCTTCAAATATCTGCTGGTAAGGTAGTCTTAGGAAAACAATTTTCCCCGGCCAGCCATGCACTGGAGGCCCTCCTTCTAGCCCCAATTCTATTGGGGCCTAGAAATTCGTAGGCAACAACAGTAAGGGATTCTCCCCAATCAACATTCCCAACTATCCCGTTGACTGTTTGGTATAGGGAATCCGTCCGGTTTGCGGTCCGGCCACCGTAGGTCCAGTAACAAAACAAAGGTTTTACCGGTTGCGGCCCGGTCCACCGAGTTTTTGTATTTTGACTTAATGTATGCAAATGCAAATGCCTAACTAGCAATTCAGGATGATGAGGATGTGGGGAGCATCACAATGTGATGTGCAGGTTCTTACCTCTCGTCTTAGGCTCATAAGCATCTGCATCACATATGCAAGAATGAAATAAACTAACTAAATACCTGCCTATCCACCTATCCCCGGGGAGCTAGAAAATGATTTATTTGTGAGTAATGTGGATTGTTCATGCCTTATAAACAGAAATTACAGGTAGCTGATATTCTTATCTACAACACATGAAAGATTAAAGATATTTCAACAATCAGATAGCCAATTGTTTATTACGCAGCATACATTACTCATAGTGGAAATCTTCATGAAATAAACCAGAAATCATTCATACAAGAACATAGGTTCAATGAGTTAGAATGGTCTCATAGTTAATGGACATAAAGATGAAAACAAAATAGTTCCTCTTCAACAAATTCATAGCACAACATTTGAATATTCCACTAAGATTTATCCAATAGGAAAACTGTAATTTTATATTGCAAAAGGAAATAGTTCTTCTTACAATATGTATTCACCAGTCTCACTAGGAAAAATCCCCTCTTTCTTCTAAGTCTTTTACATTTATACAAAAAAGGGTCAGACTGTTGGGCTGCCCAAAGTGGCCTTTGGGCTTCCCAACCTCTCGTCTCCCAACTTTATATTTTTCTTAAATGTTTTACAAAAATTAGTTACAAATTATAATGATGACCGACCCTTCATGAGGAAGGGCCCACTTGACTATCCAGAAACTTCCTCCATGCTGCAGCCTCATTAGCGAAGCCTTCAAAAGTACAAGGTTCTAAAAACTGAATATTTATCTCAAATTTCTCAGCTTGTTTCTTGATAGCCTCGACCCTGGACATACTCAAACAGAGCTGATATTCAAGAAGCAGTATACTGATAGCTAGGTGATCTACTTGGATTCTCAAGATCAGATCATCCATGGCTCTGATATCCTACACCTTAGCTTCTTCCTCCTGGAATCTCTTCTGTAATAGCTCTACAAAGGCATCGTGATCTGGAAAAGCTTCAAGCCTCTCCTCTGCTTTTATCTGGCACTGGTTGAATGTATTGAGAACTCTTCTGAAGAGTTCAGTGCATAATCCCTTTTTCTTCTTCACTGCCTTCTTGAAATCTTCGGTGGTGTTAATAGAAAACTCCACTAGGTTATAATAGTCCCGTTTGAGGGTCTGCTGGTCTTTTGCCGGTAGCTCCGCTGGGGTTTCCTCATTGTTCTCCAACCTTCCCATTCATACAGTCAGGACCTCTAGGACATATTGGGACCTGTCCACAAAGTAGGATGCAGTTTCTAGTATCTCCTCCAAACGGTCGTCGATCTGAAGCACTTTACACCTTTCTTCTTCAAAAGCAGTCTGTAGCTGCAACATCTTGGTTTTCTCGGTCAATACATGCTGCTTGAGGGGCTGAAGATCGACCTTCTGTTCTCTTGCTACTTCCAAAGCAGTGTTTAAAGTAGAAATATGCTCCTGGTGTTCCTTTCTTAGTTCTAGGGTGTTCATATCATTGGCCTGCAAGAGGATTCTCAGCTGTTCTTCTAGGTCCTCCACCTTTGCCAGTAACTGCTCCTTCTCCTTCTTCAACTCTTGATCTTCTACTTGCACTTGATCAAGGCATTCTTGTGTAGTCTTTTGAGCCTATCTCTCTTCATGTAGGGTCTGCAACTCAGCCTCAACAGTCTTCATCTCCCTCTGTAAGTGTTCAAATTTCCTCTTCAACCTGTTTCCTTCCTCTCTCTCTTTCCTCAAGGTATCTTTCAGCTGAGCAGAGGTTTTCTTAGATGAATCCAGTTCAATCATCACCTTATTTATGTTATCTTCTGAAGCACTGATCATTGCAGCCCTGAATCTCAGCGTGAACCTAGGATCCTGATCTGTTCCTAACATCACAGCCGTATCCGTTATCATCTTTCCTGGTAGATCTCCCACTTCAACTTTCCTTTCTGTCCTCTTGATTATCCTTTTCGTTGCTCTATCATAAAACACAGTGTTGAAATCCAGGATTTCATTTCCCTTTTCCTACAAAAATGGGACCATCATGAGCGTGGGAACCCTGGGTATGCTGGTAGCAAGTACTTGAGGGGCCTGTACCTCGAGGTTCTCCATCTCCTGATTCTTCCCTACTCCTGTCTCAGAAGCTGACTGCTGTGTAAACTTTATTCTTTCAGCTTATTGCTTTTGAAACTCCTCATCGAGCTTTCTCTTTGCTTCCTCTGCTTTCTCGACTGCTTCCTGAGTAGCTCTTATTTCTTCTTCTATCTGAAGCCTTTCTGCAGCTTCTTTTTCCAACCTCTGGGCTTCTTCATTTTTCTTTTTGGCTTCTTCTTTAGCCTTTTCCTGTTCGTCCCCTTTTCCACCTTTGGTGGTGATATTTTTCTTGAATCTTCTCATTAGCATTGTCATGTTTGGGGCGTTTCGGAAGACAGATTCATCCTTATCAAAATGGTGGGTGTACTCAAAGTGCACCTTGTGTTCTTTGCAATGCTCAATAACCTTGCCTTGGGTGTCATTTCTACGGTAGGGAATCTCCCCGGAATGGAACCTCTCCACCTCCTCTATGAATTCAGCAGCTTGTTTCACCTTGGTGAATTTATAGCTTCCTATCTTGAATGGAAACGGAGGGTAGGCAGTCTTCTTATGTTCGAACAGAAAACTGCCTATTCCATCTATGAACACTTGTCTGACTGCCTCCTTGTGGACTATGTAATCCGTTGCATATTTGGGCAGCAGTGAAGGTGGTCTTGATCCTCCGAACATCTGGAAGTACATGCCATTTTCAGTTAAGAAATAATCCGCATACTCTCCTATCACTTGCATGGCTTCTTCCGACATACAGTCACACTCCTTCTGGAAAATGAATGTGTACAGAGGCATAATTAAGTGCTCACGGACCTCTCTGTAATGGCTATGGTACTGGTGAGCCCACAATGGTCTATCAGCAGCATAAACAGGCATCCTTTCCCTGTCCCAGATGCACCTGAGACTGGGGAAATCCTGGTTGCACAATATGCAGTTTATTAATATTGAACTCATGTAAAACTCCGATATTTTCTTGGACTCTCCCTCCAAGGCTGAGGTCACACAAGAGGAAATACTGCTGGACACCATGCTGGCCCAATTGAAGACTGTGCCTTGGGTTTCCACATGAAAAATAATTGGTATCCATTCAAGTTTGAAGAGTCTGCCATGAGCTCTCCCAAATATCCTATTAAGCATTAGAGCAATAAATATGTAGGGAGCCCTCAAGCTCGCTGTATCATACTCGCTGGTTGGTCTATGTCGATAATGCTTCCCCTGCAACATCATTCTCCTAAGAGTTTCCATTAGGTCCATTTTGATTCTTTTCAGCCAATCCTCTGACAAGAAAACCTGGGCTTCTGGTAGGTGATAAGCCAACGCCACATATCCAGGGCTAAATGCAGCATAGCCCTATCCTTCAACATTTCCCATGATCATGATAGTGGTGTCTACTCGGGGCAGAATCTGTCCAATTACCTCAAAGCATGGGAACAGCTCTGGTCTGGTGGCAACTTTCATGAGAGAATATTTCTCTATGTTAGCATAGATGGATTCTTCTTTGAGGCCCATGTCGGGAACCTCCCTGTGGGAAATCAATCTATATACTTCACCCCATTTGTACTCGGGTTCCAGACCAGAAACACATTGAGTGTCTTCATATATGTACTCATTCTTTGTGACCTCTTCTACTTCTAGTCCCTCTTCGACCATAGGGGCCTTCTTCTTCTGCCTCTTGGACATGGTGGATTCGAATTCTTCCTACCATATATAACATTGTAACTTTTAGAAATTCAAGGTGCATACATTTATAACAGTGTGCAGCATTTTATTTCTTCAATGTGTATTATGACTGCAATTTGTTAAAGAGAAAAAAGGTATGCCTGGATAGCCCAAAATGGCCTAACTTAATCTGAACTGTTACAACCAAAGTGCAGCATTTAATGAACTTGTATAAGTCTATAATGGTGCAAAACATGTCGTATGATATTAAAACATTCTATCACTTATATTATAAACAGCAGTGAATCTACATCCATATGCAATGTGCCATTTTCCTGTGTTTTAATTTGATAGAAAGCAGTGAAGCTAAAGCATGCAAGTACAACCGATAAATGCCTTTACTATCAGAACCATTAAATACAAGGTGCAGTGTTCAGAAATTTAGTCTGTGTATTAGCAAACAAAGAAGATGATTGAACTTAGTGCGAGTCTCCTATGTTTTCCAATACCAAACATCTTAACAACACACAACCTAGCCAGACTAAAATCAACAAGGACTTGTGCAGTTCATAGGAAAAATTTACATTAACCTGACTACTCATTTCACTCTCTGCGGGTACTACTGTCATTCTATTGTACTGGAAAAACAGGTAAAACTACATGTGACGTCTACGGTGCTTACGCCTCTACGTTTCAGGTTAATAAACTTCAAACTACAGCAAATCCCTTCCAACCGGCTAGGGCTACCGAACGGCGTGGCAAAACAGATGCTCGAGGGTGCGGGAAAAATGAACTTAGACCCAACAAAGGGGGCACCATCAAATGCCATAGAAAAACCACTACAAAACCTCCCCCTGCTCCTCATCATCACACTTAGGGAAGCTAGGTGCAGGCAGCGAAACGACCGCCTGCACCAAGCTTCCATCCACTATGTGCGGGGCTTGCAAACAAAGGCCGCGGGCCAAAACAATTCTTTCGCGAGTTAAAAATGCCCCCAACTGTGAATAATAATTCCACAGGAGACTCCCCAATATATAGGCGCAAAACGCAAGGCAGACAAGAAGAATGAATACAGCAAAACGTAACCGTGGGTAAACCCCCGTACGCATGTAGATAGGGTTAAGGGGACACAATCCTAGTAAAACACCCAACCACAGCAAATATCACCAAAACCCTTGAAGAAAACAAGGTAGGGCAACAACAGGCCTACCTGGCAGCAACGCGCAACTGACGGGGCGAAAGCTGTCGGGCTTCCTCAACTGCCACCTGGATGT
The DNA here is from genome assembly GCA_001517045.1 of Pseudotsuga menziesii. Classification (NCBI taxonomy): domain Eukaryota; kingdom Viridiplantae; phylum Streptophyta; class Pinopsida; order Pinales; family Pinaceae; genus Pseudotsuga; species Pseudotsuga menziesii. Next base: position 114,981 of record LPNX010751388.1, on the reverse strand, counting down.
GAGTACCGGCATGGTGGTCCACGAGCTTCGAGGGGTCGACAACGCAGGATGATCACGACAGTTCGAGAAAAATAAATAATAGAAAAACAAAATGCCATCCCCGTATATATATAGATTTGATCACACATGCGAAAACATATCGAAAATCGGAGAGCTTTTGCATCGGAGGGCAGAAGTAATCTTACTTCGGCAATGGCGGATGGGAAAATGTAGACCCAGCTGCGGAGACACGCATGACGAAACAAACCAAAATCAGAAATCGGACGTCGGAAGGTTTTCGAATTGGGCGATGAGAATGAACATTCTCCCGCAACAACGAATGATTAAATTGCTGAGACTTCCACTTTGGTCCTATTGCAGTTGAACGATCGATCATCGGAAGGTTTTGGAATCGGAGGATGAAAGGGTTCTTTCTTCCACAACGACGGAAGACAAAATTATGAAAAAACCCAAAAGCTTCCGATCGAAATGGGAGGAAAGAAATCGAAGTCAAACAAACAAAAAATCATCTGCAACGGTGGAAGAAAATAACATAAACACTTCCAATGCGGAACCAAAAAGCATCCGACATGAAAAAACCAATGGGTCAGAAGTTGGAAGTAAATTTCTTTCCGCAACGGCGAAAGACTGAAGCAAAACCCCACCCGCAACTGCGAAATACTAAAAACCAAAATAACTTCCGATTCAAGCATGTTTCAAACGCATTTAAGGGCAGCGATAGAAAAAGGCAGATGACTTAAGGCATCAGAGGAAGAAATCAAACGATGGGTAGCTCAATCCAAGAAAAAGCAACGTCTTTATGAAAGTTCTTAGACCAATTTCAAGCAGAAAATCAAACTAATCCAAGCAAAGGGGGGCCCTAAATTTTTTTAGAATTTTGGGAAATTGTTGTGGCTGCAACAAGCCTACCCGACGCTTTTTAGAAATCCCAGATAGTTCAGTCTACTTGCTCAAGAAGTATTCCCACTCCCTTTCTGCAATGAATTTTTCCCACTTCCTTTGCTTTTCTGCCTAGTTAGAGTTTGATGGTAGTTGTTGAAGTGATGGATGAGGTTTGACAATATGTCCTACGCCCTTCTCGATCAGGAATTTGAACAGCAAGGTTGGTAGGGAACACAAAAATTGTTCGGTGAGGTCTGTGTAAAATTTATCCTTGATGGTTTCCACCGAATTTCTATCTTCGAATGCTTGCTCCTCACAGAAGTCATCAGTGATTTTCTCAAAGCACTTTGACAAGTTTGTTCTACCTCCTCGGATTAGTTTTTCCAGCAACTGTTGTTCTTTAGTCCCTTCCGGCTTTCTCATCCAGGATTTTATTCAGAAGTTGGGGCACTAATTCTACAAACTTCTCATGTGTTTCTGTGAAGAATATTTCTTTTGCTTGTGTGATTGTTAATCTGTTCCTTCGTGCATAATTCTGTAAATAGTTTGTAACTTTACGTTGCCACCAATCCTTAATCTCCTACTCTGGTATCATCTGTTTGTGTACATTTCAGACATGTACTACCAGCAACGAAACCAATGTTGTAATCTCATAGATCACATAAGGTTACCAATAATACATACTAAAATGTACATATAAAACAGAGATAGGAGATAAGAACAAGTAGGTGAATTAACAGACTATATTACATGAATGAGCCCATACAACACGGAGAACTGAACTAAGTTCTCATCTGGCTCAACAACCTAATATATATGATTACAAAATAGTTACAAAATAACTACCTGTCAGTTTGGTGAACCGACATGACCTTAGGTGGACGACCTAATCTCTAGTTTAGTCAGCTGACTAACTTAGTCGGATGATCAACTAAGTTGGCTGATCGACTTAGTCAGCTGATCGACTAATTTGGCTATTGTTCAAGTCAACTTATCAACTTGCTCCTTCTACAATATGAAAAAATTAGGAATTCTTTACTGAAGTCTGGACTGGGCCAAGACAAGGGCCTATATGAGGGCCTTTTTTATATCCCTGAAAGTCATCCTTTTATGTGGCATCCATTTAATTTCATGGTCTTTCCTCAGCATGTTAGTAATATTCATCATTATTTCAGCAAAGATGGGGACGAATCTTCTTTAAAAAATTACCTTCCTGATGAATGACTATACTTCCTTTTTCTCCTCGGCTCTTCGAATTTATGAATGGATTTTATTCTTTTCGGATCTATCTTTATACCATACTTCAAAATGATATGTCCCAACAACTTTCCTTCTTCTAACCCGAAATGGGAGTTTCGGGGATTTAATGATATCCCATACCGTCTACACTTCTGGAAAACCTTCTCCAAATGATGGATGTGTTCTTTAACATACCTAGAGTATACCGTAATATCATCCATATATACTACCACAAATTTGTCCTTTTCCTCAGTGAAGGCTATGTCCATGGCACACTGAAACATGGCTCCTATGTTCATGAGACCAAAAGGCATATTGGCATACATAAAAATTCCCCATGGTGTGGTGAAAGCATTTTTCTCTTGATCTTCAGGAAATACCTTCACTTGGTTATAACCCAAGAAACCATCCATGGTGGAAATTCTCTCAGACCCTATGACTGTCTACAAGATGTGTTCCATCTTAGGAAAAGGATAATTGTCCTTCAGGGAAACCTTTTTGAGATTTCTTAAGTCTATGCATATCTGAATGCAACAGTTCTTTTTCCTTACGGGCACCACATTTGCGACCCACTTAGAAAACCTTAGTGTCACAATTATTTTGGCATCAAACAACTTCTTGATTTCTTTATCGATGATATGAAGCAACTTAGGGTCGGCCCTTCTCAATTTCTACTAAAAAGGTTTTTTGCCCAGCTTTATGGGGATAGTATGTTGCATGATGGAGGTGTCATACTCTTTAAGGTCTTCATAGCTCCATGCAAAGATGTTAGTATATTTCTTCATCACATTGATGTAATCTTCCTTCGATTTGGCAGACAAATTTTTTGATAATTTTATGATCTTCGAGTGATCCTTGGCCCTGATTTTCGTATCTTCAACAGAATCCTCAATGGGCTTCATTTTGGGATCTTCAGCCACGTTGTTTTTATCAAACAAATTTTCTAAGGGAATCATACATATAGGAATATGGTTACCCTTTAATTACATTATGTATTTCCCTCCTAGGGAATCCGTGTATTGTCCACCCTCATCAATCCCTTCCTCACCACCTTCAATATCATGAATATTTTTGAGGTGGAATTTCTAGTTATCTATCTGGGTGTTTGCAAACTCAGATAACTCCATAAATATCTTGATCTACTTATCATCCTCTAAAACCTGCCAGTGTTTGGAGTTTTCAGGTATAGAGGGCCTGTTTCTGATGTGTACCTTATGTTTTCTCCGGCCAACCATAGCGAATCTGAATCTGCCGGCAGCAACCACCAAGGAATCAGAAATCATGTTTTCTCCCCTAGGGACTACCTTGATAACATTCTCATTGAAATAATTTCCAAACATGTCCCATACTTCATTTCTATAGGCTCTTATTCTGGGATTCCTAGTCTGATATATGTCATTTATTTGATTTATGACCGATTTCGAGTCTCCGATGATCTATATCTTTTTGTATTTCCTGTTTTTCAAAGCATGTAACCCCAATAAAAAAGATTTGTATTCTACTACATTGTTAGTACATTCAAAATTCAACTGGTAAGATAGGATTTCAGATTCTTCGAGGGGAGAAATGATATAGATGCCTGCGTCAACTCCTACTTTAGCAACAGAACCATCGAAGTACAAGGTCTAGATACCTTCCTCCTTTTATTTCACCTCTAGAGCATTTTCATTTTTGATGGGTTTTCCTTCCCCTTCTCCGACTATCATCGAAATTCCAAGGTCACGGGGAGAAACGTCATTGAGGAAAATAGATGACTCGAGGTTAGTGTCAACAACATATATGGCATGATCGTTTGACCTATCTAGGATACTGACCACTTATGGGATACATCCTTTTACTTCCCCTGACTGTAGGAATGATGACATAAGACATGTATATTTGTAGGCTCCCTTTTAACTTGGAAGTCCAGGATCTAGATAGCAACACACCAAACTTGGGGGGAATATCTGTCACGACCACATCCATCACCACAGTTTTGGAAGGAAATTATGTCAGAGTCACTACCATATCTTTGGTCAACCTATCAGGAGACAAAAGAGTACAAATATTTGTAAGGTCGAGTGACTTGGAACCCCAGACACTCTACAACCCCTTTCGGCATCAAATTATGGGATGTCCCTAAATCCAACATAGCAATATGTATGACCATATCATGTGCATTTAAGCTCAGATAAAAATGAGGAACCTCCTCTTCATCTCCATTTTCGATCCTGGTCCTAAAAAGGGTAGTGGGAGCATCATCATTTACTTGTAAGATGTGGGGCTGAAAATATCGTTGACCTTTAACCATCCCGGTTATCTTATCCCTGTAGTCTTTATTCCTTAACGATTCATTAAAGGGAATAGATATTTTTACCTTGGGTAGTTGAGTATGTAAGTTGAAAACAGGGATGATCTTTTCTACCTCTGTAGGCGCTGGTGGCCTAACTTCCTTCACCTTTTCACCTTTATTCACAGGTTCTTTGCATGGAACCTCTTCCTTTGATTTTTGTTTATTTCTATCATCATCTTACAGATTTGTAGAGGGATTATTTGGATTCACCTTACCTCTATTGAAATTGACGTCTCTACTCCTTAATTGGATCTTCCTTTTCACCTCATCTATGGCATGCATATCCCCCTCTGGTACTGCTTCGATTTTTCTTCAAATTATTCTGGCTCCTCCTATCGGGCATACAGATTATTCTCTACTTCCGTGAGGTATATATCGGAGCCTAGATCTCTGAAATGTTGGATTTGATATTCAGTGGGTTCTTCTTCACCTTCATCATCAACATAAGTTTTGGGAAAAGCTAGCTGTATTTGCTGATCGTTCGGGTTTCGGGGGTTTCTGGCCTCTCTCTATCTTATCTGAGGAAGTTGAGGAGGGTTGGGCCTTCTAAAATTTGGGTTCTTGATTTGGGGCTCATTTTTATCCTGGTTCTGCAATCCATTGTCTACGAATAATTTATCCATTATATTTTATATCGTCTTCAACATCATTAAAACTTTACGTGATTAGAAGAAGCAACAGAGGTGGAGGGCCCATCTTCTATGACTTTCCTCATCTCCATTTTTTTATGATCTTATCTCTCGCCATCATGTTTCCTTCCACCTCCAAGGCGTCTTGAAACATTGCAGGAAAATTTGTCGAATTCCTTTTCATCAATAGCAGAGAAAAATCACTGTCAAAAGCGTTGGCATAATGTAACTTTGCAGCACCTACTAGTGGTTTGATGTCGGAAGGAATAGAATTATATGTTCTCATAAACCTACTGGAAAATTAATGTACGTACTTGAAGCTACCTTTCTTCAGACTATTGTATTGGGACAAGAGTTGTAGGGGGCTTCTTTTATCGTCACACCTTTCAAAAAATGCAGTTTGGAAAGTTACGAACATGCAAATAGACCTAGAAGGTAAATATTTAAACCACTTATTCACTTCCCCCAAGAGGATCAATACAAAAAACCTCATATTTACGTCATCTTCATCTACCAAATCTAGGTCCAAGAAGTCCTTGAACCTTTCAACGTGTTGTTTGGATATGAATTTTCCTTCCCCATCATAGAACGAGATTATCTGGGTGTAAAATTGAGGGAGGTCATGTAACACAATAGGTAGATCTAGTGGAGCGAACTAGACGCCCATTGGTCTAGGAGGTTGGGGAATATGGGAGGGACTTGGAAGACAGGGTGATTTTTCACCATCGTGGGGGTACAGGGTGGAAAGTTTTGGAGAATAGGGTTTCTAGTTCTCAGAAGGTTTTTTCGGAGAGAGTCTAGTAAATATGCTTCCAACCTATTAAGGTTCACCATGGTATTTTTCAGATCTGATTCTGATTTAGATTTTGGTAGGGATATTTCAAAGAAATCTTCCTTTATAGAACCTTGGACACTACGAAATTCTTGGGTAGAGGAATTTTCAAAACAAGGAATAGTTAACTAATCTTTTCCCTTATTCCTAAATGGTTTATTGGGGTTATCCAAACTTGGAAATATTTTAGTGTTGGGATTACCTCTTGTATGTGGCCATTGGGAAGCCATGATGTCTTTCCTATGCATATCAGCCATGATGTAGAGTCACCAGGACAAATACATAACCTTATTTACTTGTAATGGTCTTCATTTTCTCGTGGAAACCTGTTATCCTTTGAGTATTTGTCGTTCTTCCCAAAGATGATATTCAATCTCATCCCCCGCAACGGCGTCAGTTTGTTAGCACTCAAAATTGCACTCAAGGTTGTGGGAAGGTGAACCATGAGGTAACATCTAAACCACTTTAGGAAAGGGAGTTAGATTCTCCAATTCCAAAGAGGCATCTCTCACAGATGTATAACAATTCCAGACATAATGTCACAAAATGGATATCAAAAATTTAGTGGTTGGAAAGAAAATGAAGATATATCGGGCTATGGGGTCAAAAATCCTAATAAAACAGAGCATTTTGTATAGGAAATCTCTTGTAGGATCAAGGTAGTGCCTTGATCATGGTCATTATGTTTGGGTTCTAGTGGAGAAAGTAGAATGATGACAGTCCGCTAGCGTAGAGCACTGCAGGGATGAATTCCACTCCAATTTTGGAAGAAGTGTTTGGTAGATACCATATACAATGGAAGGAGAATATGATTATGAATTCCTAACCATTATACACTAAGTCTACGATATGAAGAAAAAAATAATGTAAAATATAACAAGAAGCACATGCACATAAGGAAAAGAAAATCGCAGACTGTAATTTATAAACACACAGGAATTCCTACATTCATATAACCATCATTCGTCTCTGCACTTGTATTAATTCAAAAACGTACTATAAACACAATAGTATTGCAAATTCAAAACCAACCAACCTTGTCTCCTTCTATGAGGAGCATATTTATAGTGTTTGGTTCCCCGAGACCAACCTTCGAACAGGGCCAACATTAGTTGCAAAATTGGAAACAAATTCTCAATAAATTGTATCATGGCATATTCCCATGGGAGACATGAAATAGAAACTGATGACGGTAACATCTCTACTAGACCTCAAGAGATGTTGGGTATTCAAAATATAGGCTCTCCTAATTTCTTCACACCTGTATCTTTGGTTCTTGTTTCTGCTAGAGCCCATCATCCTTGGTGTAACCTTTGTTCTGACTTGCTATAGTTTTCAACCACTTTCCATTGGTTAGCTATTAGTATCTCCAACTTTACCATTTCTTATGTCAATAATCCGAGCTCTAGGATCTCCAGATAAGAAGGCATTGGTAACCATGTGCACAAATATTTGAAATCAAATAATAATTCCAACTCACTTGACAACTTTTTTACCACGGTATTTCCTGAAAGCGACTGTTGATCCATGTCCTCGAATTTCCTATGTTCTTTCCTGTACTTGACCATCCTATCATAATACTCTTTATGGCATAGCATTGGTTCCTTTTATTCTCATAATAAAGGGAGCCCCCTTTGGACCAAAGGTTTAAAAAACGCAGCAAAGTCGTCATCCTGGTTACACATGAAATTCCATTTTTCCTCGACCTTATTTAAGTGGCGGTGTTTGTGAACCACTCGTCTGACCCATGTGATGACTAAGATCCTATCTCAGATGTTTCCTCCTCTAACGTATTTGTTTGTCAAACTATTCAAGAAACAGATTGCGCCTTCGGCTGTGTCCAAGGGCCTTTTGTGCAGGTCTAGCTTCGTTGTCTGGATGTGTTTTTTGGTTTCCTGTACGGTGTTTTCCTTACCTTGGATAAAATCCAAGTATGGTCTTACTTTGGTTTCTTCCACTATTATCATGTCCTAGATGATTTGTTTCACCCCTATATGAGCTTCATGTCCTAAAAATTGTTTCGTTAATATATCGTTCTTATCTTCCAATTCTTTACAACGCTCTTCCACCATCTTCTTCAATCCTTCTTTAACATTGGCCATGTCCATCAGGTCCTGATTCTGTTTCATTAGGCCAGTGATATATAGAGCTTTGAGACTTACCTGGGACATGGCCTAAGATATTGATTCTGTACCAGATATTTCAGATGATTGGGCCATGGGAGCTAGCTTCTCCTGATCCTTCTCCTTTAATTATTTTAACTCCCTTTCCAATTCATCATGCTTTGCTTCAAATGATCATTTTTATTGGACCTAAAGCTCTTCATCTTTCTTCCACTTTCCCTCATTTTCTTCCTTCCTAAGTAGTCTAGCCTTACAATCAATAAACTCGGTGTCTAGGGCCTCCTTATCCTTTTCAATATTAATCAATTCAGTAGTCTTTATAAGCCGAGTAGATGGGATTTCTAGATTTTTCTTCAATAGCTGTATTGTACCTTCCTTGTCCTTTCATAGCCTTTGTGTGGCGGTATCTTTATCTCCTGGGATGTCTACCATAGATATATATACTTGGAGGTTCCTGATCTGGGTCTCATAATACTTATTTTCCACCCTTTCCTTTCGGAGCATCTCTTCAACTCTTTTCTTACCAACTATTAACTTGGATATTTGTAAGGAAGCTTGGAGCACGTGAGTGTAGAGGAAGTCGCTTATCCCCTAGTGTAAATTAATCATGTGATTTTTGGGGACCCTTCTTAGATCTACCTATAGCTCCACTACTTTTTCTCCTATGATCATGGACAAATTCAATTTTCCCTTAGTCGGGTCTCTAACAGTCGCAAAGGAGGTACTTTGGCCTGGCAACTTGTCCACCTCTTCGCACAACTTTGATCTTTCTTCAAAGGCCTTTTTACCATATTCTCTATATTTCTCCAGCATATTGACTTTATAATTGTATTTACTTATTGCTTCTTTAGGAACTTTGTTGAACGTGTATTCTTGAATTGAAAAGGATGGACCTTTAACTTTCACAATTTTTCGTTTCCCCTTAGCTTTGGTACTCTGCACGAGTTTATTTGGTTTCTTGATTTTCTTCTTCTTGGGCGTCCTAGCCACATATCCTTCCTATACATCCATAGCTTCTGGGTATTCTCTTTTATTTTCCTTCTCAGACAGACTAGCCAAAGGGCTGATCTGTGTGGCTTGTTAACACAAAACGTTTCTCAACATGCTTCGTCTAGCCTACACCATTTGTAGACATTGATATCCTAACCCATTTTGACCCCCCAATCCATGTTTAGCCTATGTTTTTGAGCTATGAAATAATTAAAAAGATGTTAAAACCCTAGGTAGGGAACAAAACCCTGGTTAGGGGCTAAAATCCCTAAGTGGAGAAAAAAGCTATAAATAGAGGGGTGGGGTTCACCATCAAACACACTCCTATTTATCCCTGTCGTCATAATGCCTGGATGAGTACCTTAAGAGCCCTTTCAGTCTCAATCTATTCACCCCTCATAGCTCCATTCCTCCATTTCCTCATTCCCATTTCCTTGGTGTGTTGATCCAAAGCTCCACCTATTTCCACCTTGTGGAGAGGCAGCTTCAAAGTTTTGGGCATGGTGGCCCTCTTTCAAACTAGATAGGTATAACAATATAGCTTATTTTATTTATCTTGCAATCTATATATGATCATGCTTGGTTTATATATAGTGTTTTGTTGCATGGTTTTCTCCGTTGGTTTCTAACAATGTTTTGCATGGTTTTCTCCGTTGGTTTCTAACAATGTTTTGCATGGTTTTCTTCGTTTTATTCTTAGAGACTCTACCCTTTCGTCCTATAGACAAAATGGCCGATGCTTCTGCACATAGGCAGGATTTTCCTTTAGCTACATGGCTATGGCTATAATGAAGGTGTTGGTTTTGACTGGGCAGACCCGGTTTTACTTTATTGTACCAACAAAACCCCTAGCTCACTGGCCCTTTCAGCGACAGACCGCAGAGTAGCCTGAAGTCTCACCCGAAGTGATCTTGGATGGGTTGGCTAAAGACTCATGTGCCTTAAACCGGGTTATGTAGCATCCTAGTGGTTCGCAACTCTTCTTCACCATTGGGATCTCTCTGTGAAAGTGATCTCTCCTTCTAGCTGGTGCTGGTAGGAAGCGGACTCTTATCGCATCGCAACTTCTATGGCGATGTGCAACTTACTCTTTCGCTCAGCTCCTTCCCTACGATATCTCACACCACAGCTCCCCAGACGATGTTATATCGCCTTTCTATTGTGTAATATATCCTATAATGAGGCTCAATATGCGTAACATCTCTCAAGGTCCTGCGACCTCCTTCCTGGGTCTACTATCTTTGTTAACCTTCACGAGAGTGTTAAACCACTTCACTTAGACCTCTACAGTTTAACACACTAACATCAACTACACTGAACTCACAGAACTCATATACCGGAGTCACTTAACACTGTAACTGTCAAACTGTTATGAACTAAGCACTGATAAACTCATATACAGGCTACTTGATACCTTCAACTTTCCTTTAACCCTCTATGTGCTATAAACTGAAGCATAACATACATACATCCATCAACTGATAAGCAACATTCATGTAACAGATAACAGATAACACATAAGTAAAGCACAAACACATGAAATAGTTGCACAACACACGGATTTTACTTGGTTCACCTCTGAGGGGGAAGCTACATCCACGGGGACTAGTTTTTATATTATATCTTGAGAGAGTAAACACAGTTCTGCTGCAACCTGATATGCAGCCCTGAGATCTTCTGGGAAACTCCGCGCACGCAACCGAGAGCCCTTCTCTCTTAGATCTCTTCTCTTATATTTCCTTCTCTTACAATATACTCTTCCTCTCTCTCTCTCTCCTTCTCTCAATCCCTGTGGATTGTTACATACATGCTCAAGGAGCCAGCTACTGGTTACAGTAAGATAATACCGATGGACTAACAGGACCAGAGCTCGACTCTTACAATACTGAGACTCTAAAGACACTTGGCTAGCTAAATGACTCAGTGGCTACCCCAAGTCTAACTATCTAAACAGATACCCAATTGTCTAACCTTTTACAATACAAAATACATGCTTATATAGGTGGACCGAAGGTCTCACCATTACAAAACTGTGGGTCTTTCCCAACAGTAACCCAAAAACCCTAACTGTGACAGTTGGTGCATCTGTACTATGGGCTACCGCTTACCGTCACACCACAGCTTTCTGCTGTCTTCCACGCTTCTCGGTGCTAATCATGGGTATGCACACCACTTCCTGCTATCCTTTGTCTTCAATACCTCGACCGGTTTCTCCTTTTCTCTTTATGAGGGTAGCTGATCCCTCTTGTCTTCGCCGCTGCCTTAAGTGCATTGGTTGAGCTCTCTCTTCTCGATCGCTCAGGTACTATCTTCTTTGACTTCCCTGTCCCGATGTAGCAGCTTTTCCTGTAGCTATGGGACCCTACTCCAACAGTCCCCTAACAATTACTTATGGTTCGTCCCTGAGCCACTAACAGCTGGCTTCTCCTACTATAGCTTCTCCTTGGCTTCCTGTGAAGTTCTTGCGAATATCTCTCGAAGTCCTGCGACTTCATTGTTCATAGCTTCGACACAGTCTTGTTCCATTTCAAGCATAGCTTGACTAATGCTAGAGTCTTCTATATAATCAATTTCATTCTTGCTTGTAGTGAACTCCTTGACCTTCTGCTCAACCGCATCGATCAGCTTTGTGATTTATTCCTGAAATAGTTGAAGCAGGTTATTGAATTGTATGTCCTTTTCTTGTAACCACTGTGCTTCCTATTGCAAACGGTTCATCTCAGTCGTCTTCTTGATCCTGGCAAGAGCTCCTAAGCTCTTGACTTCCTCGGGTCCCTTTGAACTGTGAGATACCGATCTGGGCGAAACTGAGGATATTTCTTACTGTCTCCAAGGTTATAGTCTATAAATTTGAGATTAGGGGCATATCCTAACAGATCTCCATCTTCCTTTACATGAGAATCAATCGGCGGTAGGGGAACAAGAAACTTAGCACCCTTGGGAATGTTTACCTCTGGTGCGTTTTCAACTCGTGGCACGATGTATTCTGTTGCCATAGGAACTTCTTCCTCCTACTCCGGGATGGACTCTTCTACTATCTGAGCTTGACTCCTCATCCTTGGCAGCTGTTTGACCTGTGATGTACCTAATTTCACAACCTTGGGCAGCATCGTCATAGTGGACACAAGGCCACCACGCTGGAATCTTTGCACAATGTCCTCTAAAGGCTCCGTCTTGGACAAAAACCACTCGATGCAATAATCTAGACTGGCAATGGCTGCAAAATTGGGGAAAACTAGCACTCTATAACTGAAGTATCTCTGCACAGGAAAACTCTCCAAATTGCTCTATAACTCTCAGAAATCGCAAAAGTAAACCTTCTGTATGAATGATCTCTGAATTTATAATGAAAGCAATAATCTCTAAAGCAACGGTCATCTAGGCTAGACCCATCGGCAGTATTAATTGCATGGAAATGACAATACCCGTCATTTTGATCCTCATTAATTGCTGAAATCTGATCAAATTTCCCTCGAAACTTATGTATAGGCACCGGTCTCGAACAAGATTTAGCAAATCTTGAAAAATCATTATACCATTGCCAAATCTAGGGTAATGTATACCGGTCATTTCTGGATTAACTACTTGTCAAAAGGCGAAGTGACTGGCCCTCTGTCTCTTTTCAAAATTGTCTACATGGCACGGGGAGCATTGCATTGCTGCGATGTCACACCGCATCATTCTGAACCAACATGCTGGCATAAAACTTTGCAACATTTAAAACTTGCACAACATGACCTTTTTTTTCCCGCAAGCATCCTATGACTTGCGCAAAATAAACTTTCCTCATGCGATTCCTTATACTTAGAATACCTAGAACTCTTTACCTCCTAGTGTAGACTAATTACCGGTACGATGCCTCCTTTAAACTACACTGGGCATCTGCACACTCACAGTTGTCTGGGTTAGGGTGGAGAGGTGGAGTGGCTGTCACTATAGAGATTAATCCTACTGTCATTAATTAATGTAGGAAGAAGCTCCCCGTTCAGTTTGCTGAGCTAAATGAAACCTCCTTCTATAACATACTGAATCTGATATGGCCCCAACCAATGTGTTTTGAACTTCCCTGGAAACTTAACAAACTTACTGTCATATAGGAGCACTAGGTCTCCTATCTGAAAACTATTGCTCTTGATGTGCCTGTCATGCCAAGCTTTTTCTCGTGCCTTCTGTACTTTCTGATGGAATCCTGGGATGAATCTGTCTTCCTCTAAGGCAAGCAGCTGTGCTTGCCTTTCATTCATGGTGTCTGTATCAGCTATCTCATAAATTTGAGCAACTCTTAAACTAGGAATAATATATTCCATAGGCATAACAACCTCTTGTTCATACACCAAGCTGAAAGGTGTGTGTCCCATGATTTTCTTACATGTAGTCCTATAAGCCCATAATACATCATTAACCCTGAGGTCCCAATCATTTCTTTGGCTGTCACAGATCTTAGTAAGAGTATTTTCTAGAATCTTGTTAAAGGCCTCCACCGTACCATTAGCTTGAGGATGGTAGGGAGTGATCTTATGGTGCTGGATCTGAAATTCCTCTGTCAAGGACTCAATAGTGCGGTTCAAAAAATATGTGCCTTGATCACTCATCAAAATTACTGGACATCCAAATCTAGTTATGATGTTTTCAAAAATGAACTGTGCAGCTGTAGCAGCATCACAATTCCTTACTACTTTAGCCTCTGCCCACCTAGTGAGGTATTATGTTCTTGTGATGATGTATCTCACACCAGTTCGTTTCCCTGGTGGGTTGATAGGACCCACGAAATCTATAGCCCACTTGTCAAATGCCCGCAGCGTAATCCGTGGTCGCAGCGAAATTTCATCCCTCCATGAAGGTTTTCCTAACCTCTGGCAGATATCACAGCATCTGCGAAACTCCTTAGTGTCTTTATGCAAAGTAGGCCACCATAACCCTGCAGTCAGGATTTTCTGAGCAGTCGGATTTCCTGTGAAATGACCTCCTGTGGTACCTAAGTGTGCTTGTCTGATAATGGTCTCTTTCTCGTGCAACATCACACATCTGCGTAGGACTTCATCTGGACCTAACTTATATAGATGTCATGCGATCAAAGTGAAGTCTACTGCTTTCACAACTAACTATTTATTTTGATGCTTAGTAAAGTCAACTGATGCCTACCATGTAGTGAGAAAGTGAATAATATCCTCATAGTACTCATCTGCGATCTGGAGAGAAAATAATTGTGCATCTGGCAGATTATCCTCTAAATTACTTGATTCTTCTCCTGAATCTATTCGCGATAGATTATTAGGTCCGGCATTTAATCTTCCTGGTTTTACAATGATTTCAAAATCATACTCCTGAAATGAGAGTAACCATATGCAGATCCTTCCTCCTAATACTGGTTTATTGACCAAATAATTTAAAGCAGAATGGTCAGTAAACATCTTGAATGGGGCACCCAACAGGTAGTGCCTGAACTTTTGTAGAGCATACACCATAGCTAATCCTTCTCGTTCTGTAGTGGTGTAGTTCTTTTCTGCTGTAGATAGCTTTCTGTTGGAGTACGCGATAGGGTGATCAATACCTTCTTCCCCTGGCTGTGTTAAGACAATGCCCAGTGCGATGCCAGATGCATCCACATGGACATGAAATGGCTTGTTCCAATCTGGGAATACTAAGATGGGTGCTGTAACCATCTTCTCTTTAAGTGTGTCTAAACTTTTTCGGAATTCCTCATTCCATAGGAATTTCACGTCTTTATTTAACAACTTTTCCATAGGTGTTGTGATCTTTGCATAACCTTTAATGAATTTTCTACAGTACCCGGTATGACCGAGCACTTTTCTCAATTGCTTGACTGAGTTGGGTGCTGGGAGATGTACAATGATGGCAATCTTTGCAGGATCTACCATCAAGCCTTGTCTGCAAACAATATGACCCAACAAAATACCAAATGGTGCATAGAATATACATTTCTTCAAGTTAAGAGAAATATGATATTGCCTACATTTATCTAACATGAGCCTTAAATCTCCTATATGCTTGTCGATTAATCCAAATACAGTCCAATCATCAAAATAGACTTCTAAGAATTTATGGATGTATTCCTTGAATACAGCAACTACTACTCTAGAAAAGATAGCTGGTGCATTTTTAAGACCAAAGGGCATCAGCGTATACTGGAATGAGCCCCATTCTGTCACAAAGGTGGTCTTATGTCGATCCTCGGGATGGATTCTGATCTGGTGATAGCCTGAAAAGCCATCAGTGAAGGAGTAGACCTCCTGTCCTCCCACATTTTCTAAAACTTCATCAGTAAAGGGTGTCAGAAATGGGTCATGAAGTGATGCATCGTTGAGTTCGCACAAATCGACACAAATCCTAATGTCTCCTTTAGTTTTATTTTCTTGCACAACCATGGGACTAACCCATTCGCTTTCTTCTACTGGTTCAATGATGCCTGCTGCTAGCATCTTATCGATCTCATCCTTAAATTTTTCTCTATAGCGGTGATTCAATCTATATGGATGCTACTTAATTGGCCTATCATCCTCTTTCAATGGGATCCGCATTACTCCCAGATCTCCTACTATTCCCTTCCTCTCTGTGAACTTAGTGGGAAATAGGTCCTGATAGTCGTGTAAGAGATCTGCGATGTGTCCTACTATTTCATCATCCCAATAGTCTCCAATAGAGGAAAAATTTGGTTCTGTTTCTATGCCAATATTGATATTTTTAATATTGATACGGTCTGTGATAGCTGGAATCTCATGTTTTGGTCCATCAACATCACGAGTCCCTTCTAACTCTGGAATGATGATACTACGAGGATTCTCATCCTCATCACCTGAATTTGCTGCGAAGTTGTAACACTCAAGCGCATCTTCTAACTGGATAGCCCAATCAGACTGAACAGACACTGATTAGGTACAGTCATCAAATATCTTGGTTTTTATAACACCTAGGGCCTGATCAATGCTTGGATACTCAGATTCAAAAGTGAAAGTGAGTAGAAAGCTGTCTATCATAAGTGGCCATGTGATAGTTCCTCTGTGCAACTATGTCTTAGTGTACTAGTTCCTTGGAACTGTGTCTAAAGTGTGAATGAATAAGTGAACCCATTCATCCTCTAGAATTTCCGACCAACTCTGTTCACAAATCTGAATATGTGCCCTGGGGTCACTTTCTCCTGTGTATTTCTACTATAAGGGCTCCTTGTCATTAGAGAACCTGATCACCATCAGTCTCTTAAAATCATCCCATGATGTGATATGTTCTTTATGTGCATGCCACCATCTTGTAGGTGTGGCTTTTACTGCAAGGTCAATAGTTGTCATCCTCTGCTCCTGAGGAATTTCCTGCTCAAACTACTGTAAAAATTCATTGACATCCACTAAGCCATGAAACGACGGAATATCAATAATCTCTGCGCCAATCCATTGCAGTGACTTAGTCATAAATGCACATCTGCGAGCTGAGACTTCGTAAAGTCTATTCTGCCAGTTCTCTAGACCAACATCCGAGTCTGATGCTCATGAGCTGTCGCATCGCCAAATAATGTTTCCTTCTACGGTTGGATTGATGTAATCACTCTGATTAGCTGTCATATGATAGAGGCTCTCCATATTACGCACCTCCTCCTCTGTTTGGATAGGTTCAATATAGCGAGGACCCTAAAAAGGATCCAACGATGCGATGACCCAGACCTATGTATCCTCAAAGGTCATTTGTCGTTTCTTTAAGTCGATAAAAGCCATGTTATCGATTGCCCAATCAATACCTAGTAGAGCTAGATATGGTCTACTATTGCCAATGATTTCTATAACTTCAAAGTCGGCAAAGCTGTGAACTCCATCAATATCAACTGGCACCTGCGGTAATCGACCTAGTGGTGATACCCTCGGCTGGTTGGCTAAGCGCAGATGGATAGGTGATCTGGATAACTTAGGGCTACCCATCTGTTCCCATGTCTACTTAGTCAGAACATTTACCTTTGATCCTAAATCTAGGATTACCTCGTCCATTTCAAATTCTCCAACTTGTGCTGTGAGTCTCATCTCTCTCCCTATTCTTGTATGTCCCATAATATTATGAACAGAATGCTGCGCACTGCTCACGGAAGAAGATGGATAACACTGATCTATGATGCGTTGAAGCTCTCCGATAGTTTTCTCATTTCTAATGAGTTTCAAGCAGCTCCGCAGGAAGGATTGTACACTTCATGTCGACTCATCCTCTTCGTACCTTCCCAATGTGGTAGTCTGCGATATCTGCATAGGACTAACACCACAAGGTTCTTGCTGCGGTATGCCCCTGTACGGCAGTACCTGTGATCCTGATGGTGTAGGGTCAGCAAAGAAAGTTTGAGATTTCTGAAACATTTCTTTATTTTTCTGCAGGTCGAGTGGTGTTGATTTATTAGTTGCTTTGCGCACCCACTCCAGACCTGTGTTCTTTGCGTCATCCTGCAATGTTCTACTAGTAGAAGCACCGCTGCGATTCACAATGTTGACTCTTGGTTCTAGCTCTTTCTTCTCAGCAGCAATAAGCTGGATGTTCTGGTGTACTGCTAGCTTAGGTTCCCTAATCTTGGCTATCAAGATCGAACACTCTTCTATAATATGCTCATAGGACTTGCAATACTTACATGTCATAGTAGGGTTCTGACAGTCCCTAGCATAATGTCCTACAATTCCACAATTATAACAAGTAATAGGTCCACAGCCACGGCCAAAGCCTCCTCCACGGCCTCGTCCTCTGAATCCTCCTCCATGACCAACATGAGCCTCTTCATGCTGTGGTCCTACTGCTGGACCTGGTGTTTCTGACTGGAATCTGTATACGTCATGTTTTATTTCTATCATAAGATCATAATCTCGGCAATTATGTTCATCATGACCTACTGACTTACATAAGTTACAATATAAGTTCTTAAGGGTTTGTACATACTTCTAAAGTAAAGGGCATTCTGGTGGTTGATGTCCTCTTATTCCGCAGAGTTAACACCACGACCCTTGAGTCTATAATAAGGGGTTAGGAGCCCCACTTGATAAATACTCTACAAATACTGGACAATTATCCTTAGTATGGCCCTGTCCTTTACACTTTATACACCATAGTTCTTGTGCAATCTCTTTTCCTTGCTTAATCTCATGCATCTGTAACGTGAGATTGGCTAGCTAGTTTTGTAAGCTTGTCATTCCTGTACTGGTCTCAACTAGAGGTGAAGCCTCTAGTTTCATTTCCATCTCCAATGCTTCATCCTGCGTACGGAGTCTCTGTTGCATTAATGGAAGTCTGATGTGCAGGAGCAGTGCTGCGATGAACCATTCCTTATGCTGCTCCAGCGCAAACTCAAAGCTAACCTGGTCTATAAGAGCTTTGAATTTCTGATCGAAGTCCCATACTAACTCTATAGGTAACTGTTTAATGTCTTTAAGCTCTGTGATGCACTGTGACTCAGACTTAGGTTTCTTAAATTCTTTAATCATTGCGGTCTTGACCTGTGCAAGCGTTCTGGCTAGCGCTGTTGTATACTTCATATACCATGTTAAAGATCTGTCTCTAAGTGTAGTGACCAACTGGACAAGTTTAATATTATCATCTTGGATCCCGTTAATGGTCCATATGGCTTCACATATGAACCAATGTTGTTCTGGGTCTTCTGCCCCTGTACCCTTGAAGGTAGGTAACTTCATGTCATCCCCCATTATGTTTCTATGTGGTGGATGCTGATTTGCTGTATTACTACCACTCGACGGTGTAAGTGTAGGTGATGTAGTGGTAGTATGTATTGTATGTGAGCTACTAGATGTAGTTCCTACGGGATTACTCTGAGTCTCGGTTGTTTTCTGTGGGGTATAAGGGTGGTAAGGGATACCTCCTATTGGTCTCTCTGTATTACTGTGACTCTATTCTCTAGTGCTGTCTGAACTATTTTCAAAGAGAGAAGATATGAAATCTACTTTATATTTCTTACCACTATGTGTACATCCAATTTCATCAAAATCACTCTCAAACTCTTGTGACATTACACTGACTTAGCTTATTCATCTGAGAATAAGTCCATTACTCCTTTTTTATGTAATAACATCTTAATAAACAAGTTTAAAGAGCTTAGGTACTTACCACGATAGCCTTTGAAGAAGTACCTCTCTGCTTCGCTGAAGCTCTTTCTTTGATCGACTGCGAACTCTGTAATGAAGCCTTCCAGCAAACTTGCAAGCCAGAAGTCTACTGCCCACGAAATGGGATTATCTATACTCTTCACGGTCTGAATCAACTCCGGTGTCTAGACAATGTTCCTTTTCTTCTTGAATATGTTCTTATCAGTCAACTTTGATAACCAGTCATACAGCTCATTTGCATAGGTCGCAAAAAATATCTCATGTAGGTTTGTGAAGATATGTTTTTGTAACCAGTCCTCCATACTCAGTCTAAGACTCTTGTTTTCTGTCGCATCGAATTCTTTTTCCTTAGACCCAACCCACTGGTTGATTTCTTCTTTAGTAGGATGCCAACATAACATTAGCTCTTCAATGTTTTCAAAGCCGGCAACGGAACCATTTGTTGGTTTTGAATGGGCAGACCCGGGTTTACTTTACTGTACCAACAAAACCCTTAGCTCACTGGCCCTTTCTGTGATAGACCGCAGAGCAGCCTGAAGTCTCACCTGAAGTGATCTTGGATGGGTCGGCTGAAGACTCAAGTGTCTTCAACTGGGTTCTGTAGCATCCTAGTGGTTCGCGACTCTTCTTCGCCAGCGACATCTCTCTGCGAAACTGATCTCTCCTTCTAGCTGGTGCTGGTAGAAAGCAGACTCTTATCACATCATAGCTTCTATGGTGATGCACAACTTACTCTTTCGCTCAGCTCCTTCCCTATGATATCTCACACCATAGCTCCCTAGACGATGCGATATCGTCTTTCTATTCTGTAATATATCCTATAATGAGGCTCAATATGCGTAACAGCTCTCAAGGTCCTGCGACCTCCTTCCTGGGTCTACTATCTCTGTTAACCTTCACGAGAGTGTTAAACCACTTCACTTAGACCTCTACAGTTTAACACACTAACATCAACTACGCTGAACTCACAGAACTCATATACCGGAGTCACTTAACACTGTAACTGTCAAACTATTATGAACTAAGCACTAATAAACTCATATACAGGCTACTTGATACCTTGAACTTGCATTTAACCCTCTATGTGCTATAAATTGAAGCATAACATACATACATCCATCAACTGATAAGCAACATTCATGTAACAGATAACAGATAACACATAAGTAAAGCACAAACACATGAAATAGTCGCACAACACATAGATTTTACGTGGTTCACCTCCGGGGGGGAAGCTACATCCACGGGAACTGGTTTTTATATTATATCTTGAGAGAGTAAACACAGTTCCACTGCAACCTGATATGCAGCCCTGAGATCTTCTGGGAAACTTTGCACACACAACCGGGAGCCCTTCTCTCTTAGATCTCTTCTCTTATATTGCATTCTCTTACAATATACTCTTCCTCTCTCTCTCTCCTTTTCTCAATCCCTGCGGATTGTTCAATCCCTGTGGATTGTTACATACATGCTCAAGGAGCCAGCTACTAGTTACAGTAAGATAATACCGATGGACTAACAGGACTAGAGCTCAACTCTTACAATACTGAGACTCTAGAGACACTTGGCTAGCTAAATGACTCAGTGGCTACCCCGCGTCTAACTATCTAAATAGCTACCCAATTGTCTAACCTTTTACAATACAAAATACATGCTTATATAGGTGGCCCGAAGGTCTCGCCATTACAAAACTATGGGCCTTTCCCAATAGTAACTCAAAAACCCTAACTGTGACAGTCAGCACATCTGTACTATGGGCTACCGCTGACCATCACACCACAGCTTTCTGCAGTCTTCCACGCTTCCCGGCGCTGATCGCGGGTATGGGAACCACTTCCTACTGTCCTTTGTCTTCAATACCTTGGCCCATTGCTCCTTTTCTCTTTATGAGGGTAGCTGAGCCCTCCTGTCTTCACTGCTGCCTTAAGTGCAGTGGTTGAGCTCTCTCTTCTCGGCCGCTCAGGTATTGTCTTCTTTGACTTCCCTGTCCCGATGTAGCAGCTTTTCCTGTAGTTGCGGGACCTTTCTCCAACAGCAGGAGAGGTCTAGCTGAGGAGAACCCTTTGCCATTGCAGAGGTTGACTTTTTTAGCATATCCTTATTGGAGTTAGTCTCTCTAGGGTACTTCATCCAGTTGGCCCTCTCCCCCAACCCTGCCACTTCGACATGCACGAATGGATTTCTCATATTCTCTTTCCTTCTATTGGAGATGATTTCATGAGGGTCATAGTCGACTGTGGCCTCCATTGTGAAACCTTTCTCTCTAAGATGACTTTGGACCTTTGGTAAGGCTAACTTGCTTTTGACAGTAAAAGGGCCAACTACCCATGGAAACTTAATATCTGCATGCTTCCTCAAGGTAATAAAATGTTCATTTTTATCTATCAACCTTTTCTTGATTAGTTCTAGTGTGAACATCCTCAACGTCAGAAACGCTGGAAGGACATATGGTTGACGAGTAAACCCATAGACCCTAATCATAGTATTGTTTTATGGGAGAAACCAATCACCAACTCTTCTTTCAGGGGATAATTGCAGCATGCTTTTCATCTCGGGAAGGACCCTTGGCAGACTCTTTTGGAAGAGGACCTCATATACTGGTGCAATGAGGGTATTCATGAACTTGCAATAATCACTATGCACGTCCTCTATCATAACCATTTCTAGGAGCTGCAGGTCATCATCATTGAAGCTCAAAAACATTTTCATGAGGGACTGGAACCTGAAGGTTCCTAACTGGCGAAAATCACTCAACTGGGCATTTATACTTCTAGCTAAGAACTCATAAAATTATAGAAACGCAGGTGGTGAAGCCTGACTCAATGTTCCTGGTGTTGCTTGGCTTGAACTGAGGGTAAATATTAGACTCAATAAAGGTTTAGTGACAAATTGGTTCGAGTCCTGTTGACTTGATGTTCTGACCTGGGCCAACTAAGGAGAAATAGTCCACACAAAACGCTTAAAATAGCCCTCGGTGTGTTTTAAATAACTAAATCTCATAGGTTATGGTCTCCTGCTACCAGCTGAATTTATCGTCTTAAGGAGAATATATAAAATTTAGCAACTGCTTAAAATAAATCCTAGAGTTAGTTTTATAATTTTAAATTATCCTAAAGTGCTTTCTTAAGGAAAGTCTCATGTTTTAGGTTTTTTTTAAAAAATATTTTAACTAAAGGACCATTAAGAACTTTAACAAATTAATCTAATTCTATTAACAACTATTAACATAAACTAAACTAAAATATGAATTAAAATTAACTAACTATCCTATCTGAGAGCAACTTGAAAACTAAATTAATTACCAATTAATGATTTCAAATAAACAAAGAGATACACAATAACAATTCAAATGAAAATATTTAAATCATTATCATATAATCACTCTATCGAATATGCACAACAACATAAAATTAAAATAGGCAACTACTTTTAATTTTTCTGTTATGTTCTATTAATTAATAACTAATATTCAATACTAAATATTTGAATAATAAGATGATATTTATTCATGAAAACATTGTAGAAAATACAAATGAAATTAA
>LPNX010751388.1:14456-88940 GCA_001517045.1 Pseudotsuga menziesii | reverse complement strand
AAAATAGGAGAGACAAATATAATACACATGTCAAAACATGGTGATTTTCACAAAAAACATCATAAGCTTGTCATTGATGTAAAGTTTCGAAAATATTACATAATCATTCAATTGTTAAAATAATTTTTCATTCTTTAGGATTCATTTAATTAATCGATGAGAAGATTAAATAAGTCAAATCCCTTTATTCATCATTATTTAAAAAAAGAAAAATGAAAAGTCTAAGTTGTAGAGTTTTGTGAGAATAATTACAGGATGAGTGAGTTGTGTTCAGAAGAGTGCAAAGTTATGTATGACTAAAATCTTTTACTATTATGTAAACATTTCATCATTATTTATTTATTCATAGTAAGAGAAAAATAATCAAAAAGAGATAAAAGGATAATGAGTACTTACCTAAATGACAATTCGTTTTCATCCTGAAATTTACACATCCTTGATTAACTGCACATTTATTGAAAATGAAGCAAAATAAATAAAAAACAAACTTAAACTAAATCTAGAATTACTTCTAAATTGAATATGTACATATGTATAATCAGATATACAACATGAACTAAGTAAAGTGAAATAACCAGTTAAACCAATGAAACATTTCTAATCCTATAAGAATAATATGTTCTTCTAATAATAACCAGAAATAATATAAAAGAAAACTAAAAAAAATCTACCATCATTAACATTCGAAATTCTATTTATATGTAATGATAAGACATGTTTACTAGTTTCTAAAAACCTTTTAAGATAAGAATTTTCGAGCCACTTTGCAATTTTGTCATTAAACTTAGAATGCAAAGTATGATCTAGTAATACGAAATCCATGCGTGGCAAACCTATCTTAGGAGCATCAGTCACACTAACATCTGAAAGTATTGGTTTCAAATACAAAATAGGATCATGAAATGATGTAATAGGTGAATAAACAGGTAGTGGCCTAATATCGAAAGAAGTAATCTTGTTAATAGGGTCTATTTCTAAAGGTGAATCAATTGGAGAAGATGCAACGTTTTGGTGATCACAAGTTATAGAAAACTCTGCAACAAAGATATTTTCACCAATAAAATTAGATCTCCCATATAAATGATTTTGATGAGAACAAACATTTTTAGTTTCAATAAAAGTTGATGTGTTGATCTCATCAAAAATTGGTTGACTATAATTATCTTGCAATAGATCCTCGTTCTTTTTAAAAGATTGTAACGAATGATGATCTAATAATAAAATATGTCTCAATCTCTCATATTCATGTTTAATAAGAGAATCATCACTATTAGATATCTCATAGAAATGCAATTTTGATGACACATAGATATTTCGAATGGAATCTTATGCATATCAAAATCAGAAAATAAATCAGGATAAATAAAATAGTAAGAATTAGAGGTGAGGAAATTAAAAGAATCTCTCAACTTAGAAAGATCATTAATATTTAAATTTCCAAAATATTTCTCTCTTATTACCTGATTATTTTGAATAAAATTTGGTGACATACCTTTCAACATTTCATATGAAATTGATTTGAGATCAAGATCAATTGATAATCTTTCATGTGAATAAATTTTTTTATTAACATTCTCTTGAAAAAGATTAATCTCTTTTCTCGGACAACATTTAGTCGAGTGATTAAGATTCATGTCTTCTTCTTCGAATTTTTCTATTGAATTGTCAAAACATATAAAATTATAATTAACATATTTGTGTTCATTGGTAATTGAATCGAAAGAAGAATTAGTACAAAAATCAGAAAATGATGAACATATAGTTTGATTTATAATTAATTCATTTTGATCTATTTTCATAATAATAGAATATGAATCTTGTTGTTCGTTAAGACAATCAAATTCCCTATCTGTACGAATAAATTTTCCATGAATATGTTCTTCCTCATTTGATTCATTAATGTTTATAGGTTCAAGATTTTGAATAAAAGAATTATGACTTTCTCCTTCGAGAGGAGAATAATGATCAAAAGAAGTTGGTACCTTTTTTGCTTCGATCTTCTCACCTAGGGGTTGGGTAGAACTTATAAAAGTATCTGAATCAATAATAGAGGAGAAATTTTCTAGGAAGATTAGTGAATTATCATCCTTTTGACAAAGGTATTTATTTTGTTGAATAAGAGGAACTTGAGAGTTGAAAACAATATTTAAAAGATCAGATTCAAAAGGTAAATCAGTAATATGAAATTTGCAAAGAATATGAGAAATCCTTACTGAAAAGTATTCTAAAGACTCACCTTTCTTCCTCCAAATAGCTTACAATTCACTAGAATTATAATCTTTGAATGTGTCTAAATATTCATGTGCGAATTGAAACCATGTAGAAAAGAAATTAGGTTGAAAAGTTTTCAACCAACATTTGATTCGTCCTTTAAGAGTAAGGGAAAATAACGTGGAAGTAGCATTAAGATCAACAATTTTATGTTTGTTACATTTACATAAAAACTTCCCAAGGTGTTCTCTTGCAAATATATCACCTTCACCATCAAATTCAAGTTTTCATAGGAGGTTGATTGTCTCATTGAGAATATTAACCAATGTAAAATTAAAAACGAATTCCCAAACAAGAATTTGGGCATGAGCCATGAATGATAAACTATCAAGATTAATTGACTCTTCAAATGGCTAGCTTGCCATATAACCAACCATTAAGCATATATGTGACCACTAAGAGCATAAAATAATAAAATTGAAAAACAAGAGCTAGAGGAAAAATGATTATCAAAATAATTGAAAAAAAATAAAAATAACCACTTGTTTTACCTTGGCCCTCCTTCTAGCACCATTTGTTGACCTGATTTTCTGACCTGGGCCAATTAAGGAGAAATAGTCCACAGAAAGTGCTTAAAACAGCCCTCGGTGTGTTTGAAATAACTAAATCTCGCACTTTATGGTCTCCTGCTACTTGCTGAATTTATCCTCTTAAGGAGAATATATAAAATTCAGCAAAATGTACTAAATTACTGCTTAAAATAAATCCTAGAGTTAGTTTTCTAAGTTTAAGTTATCCTAAAGTGCTTTCTTAAGGAAAGTCTCCAAACTATCTAATTCTATTAACAGCTATTAACATAAACTAAGCTAAAATATGAATTAAAATTAACTAACTATCATATCTCAGCTGAGAGCAACTTGAAAACTAAATTAATTACCAATCAATGATTTCAAATAAACAAAGATATAAACAATAACAATTCAAATGGAAATATTTAAATCATTATCATATAATCACTATATCGAATATGCACAACAACAGAAAATTAAAATAGGTAACTACTTTTAATTTTGCTCTTATGTTCTATTAATTAATAACTAATATTCAATACTAAATATTTGAATAATAAGATGATATTTATTCATGAAAACATTGTAGAAAATACAAATGAAATCAAAAAATAAATATGAAATGTTTATATTATCAATACAAATATCTATTAATCAAATTCAATAATATACTCAATCAAACATCAATATTGTGCAAACATAGTATAATTTTGGATAATAAATACAATCATAACACAGTATAATTGTATAAAAAGTATAGTGAGAAAACAGTATATATATATATGTATGTATGTATTAATTTTTCAAAAGAGTAATAAACAGTAGGTTTGAGAACTCAAGTCACAATCCTTCTTAAAACTCTAACAAAAAAATTAAAAGCAAAACTGTAATTATATTTCAGATAAGTCTATTTCTTCAATACTCCATTGACCAATCTTAAGAGAAACAAAAACAGAATTTTTTGGAAAGAAATTCGCTCTAATTCTCCCAACATTCTCATGGCAGTGTCTCCTCAATTCTTCTCCTTCAAAGCAAGTTTGTAGAAAAAAAAAATGATTTCTGAAGACAATAAATTCATCTCCAAATCTCCAAAGAGCCGCCCTCCGTCACTGGTTGTCTTCTATTTTTTAAATAAGCAATAAAAAGACAGAAGCTTAATTCCCTTTCCTTGCTAGCCGCCACTGGAGAAAACGTGTCGAGAGCACCCTGAAAATCTCCCAAAATATTCACTCTTTTCAGTAAATTCCTCATGAATCTGGTAAATGGGTATCTTCTAGAAAAAAACCATGTTCTAAATTTTGTTATTTCCTCTTAGTTTTATCCTCCACTGAATAACCATGGGAATCTGACAATCTTCTGCTAACAAAAGAATAACCTTCAGGTTGAATCTGCATATTTAGCAAGAAATAAGAGAATTACCATGAAAAAGAAGTAAAATAAAATGAAAAAAAAGAAACTTCCCTTTCCCTGGTGATTCCAAGGAACATGTAGCAATTGTTTCAATGATGAGTTGATTCCTTAAAATGCTAAAGCTTCAGCCTTCAAACTTCATTACAATCTGGTATAATTATTTGCCACCGTGTTCTTTCATTTATACAATCCCGAATATAGTAATTCACAAAATAATGAGAGAAATAATATGTAATGTAAATCAGAGAGAAGTACATTATTAAGAAAACCATCATAAAGGTGAAAGAATTCTCCCTGCAAATTAAATCGAAATTAGGAAAGGTTAAAAATAGTGTGAGGATAATGAAATATCTGTACGATTCTGGCGGCATATAATATTCACTTGGAGCGATATTCCATGGAGTAACATTAATAGTTTATTCTGCACCACGAATGTTGGCGATCTAGTGGAGATAATTGCTCCTCAATTAAACACATAATTCAATACATCTTCATTTGTAGAGGAAAGTTGGTAGACAGACTCCTTAAAATTCACCCTT
This sequence comes from Pseudotsuga menziesii, assembly GCA_001517045.1. Classification (NCBI taxonomy): domain Eukaryota; kingdom Viridiplantae; phylum Streptophyta; class Pinopsida; order Pinales; family Pinaceae; genus Pseudotsuga; species Pseudotsuga menziesii. Next base: position 84,211 of record LPNX010751388.1, on the reverse strand, counting down.
TTGGTATAAATTCTTAGTCATCTCGGATATATTTCTTACATGACATGTTGACGGTTTCCTCTACTTCAATGCATTGGCATGGAATCTCTTTTTGTTATCCTTTTGCGCAACACTTTCCTGCTCTAAAAACTGCATTCTGTTCAAGAAGCCTATGTTCACAATTACTTCATAAATTTTGGCATCTATAAAATCTTAAAATATGAAAAGATATAGCATGATTGATTTGGCTATGATCTATTGGAGCAAGAGAGAAACGTGTCAATAGTTCTCAATAGTCTCCACAATCTGGAATAACTAATCTAGATTCAACCAATAAATATATATTAATGAGGAGGTATAATAATGTTTCGAGTTGCTGAATCAGTGACTTCATCATTGACGTAGTTTATTTAAACGAACCCTAACAATATTTTTCCTTCATTCTTTACATTTTAGTAGAATTATATCATATGGTTACGTAGTGAAATTTCTTATTGATGTGTCAACGTTGACAAATCATCAATTTAATCAGCCATGATGAAATCTCTCTCAACGTGAGTATGCAAGTTATAAAAATGTGCTTTGAGTATAACTGCATTAAAATATTGCATGGCGGCCATTTAATATGTCATGCAATAGTAATATGCCCCCCACCAAAAAAAAATATGAAGGAGAATTTCGGTAAAAGATAATGCATATCATCATTCAGATCAATAATGATAAAAGAAACCATTATGAGCTAAATATTATATGGTATTCTTCAAATATTATTTTTGACTTAGTTTATCGTTTGAAAGAATAACCATCTTCGTTTATCCCTTTCGAGGTGCATATGAATTAAGGATTAAAATAAATATCACAAATCCATATTGTTTATTGTTTATTATATATATATATATATATATATATATCAAAAGTTACATATGACTCGTAAAAATAAATAAAGTCTTTTGTAAACTTTAAGCTAATTATATTGTAACTCCAAGTTGTTTTAGTTCAATGAGATTAGTGTATGAGGAGAATAAAAGTTGAACTTTTCATCAAATATGTATGCATGATTCATCATTTTACTTTAATTTCTTTTTGCATATTAATGAATATAAATTATAAATATGCATAAAGTTTAGAGCTCGTGAAACTTTGATAAATGAACCAAAATTTAAAAATGAAAGTATGATCTCATTATTTGATATACACTTTATGAAGACGTGGATCAAGATCTTAAGAAATAATTCATTGACTAATTTATTAAGATCCGACCAAGTGCATATTTAATTCATGAATGCACCAAAAGGCCAAAACTTGACAAGACTGTCGAAGAATCATGTCCATCCAACCTAAACAAACCGAAGCATATGAACAACTCAGATAAGTTCATGTAAGACTAAACAAGTGCGGTTCATCAATTCGAGGGCCAAAATATGCCAACGACAAAGATATCTAAATCATCAAATCCTTATACGATGAAATCCAAACTAAAGAGCAAAAACTGCAGAAAGCAAAGGAAGATAAGATGAAAGAAACTAAAAGCAAGTATTTATAAAATTTTATGTGGAGGCCCTTTTATTTTGTGTAAAATAAAGGGGAGTTGTTGGGGTGGCAACAAGTCCATAGCTAAAAGCTGGCTCACTAGGGTTATCACAGACTGAGTCTCTTCATTAAACAGGCCGAAATCGATGAAGAAAAAAGGGTTTGACAATTGGCTTTTCGGCTTCAAACAGGCTCTGAGAAAAGCATCTTTTTGTTTAGTTGAAGACCTCTGAAAGAACTGGATTATATCTCCTTCATTATATTCACTTGACATCTGGGTAAAATCAGAAGGGATTAACAGAGTGTTTCAGATGTTGATGGAATTAATGGTACACATCATCCTAGACCTAGATGCATCCATAATCACACCTTCGGATGGAGAATAATTTCTCATGCACCATTTTATGAATTTAGGGAAACTAGGGGTTTTCTCAACAAAAAAATAAAAGAAAAAGGAACTGAACAGTCCATGAGTGTCGATTCCCTATAATTAGAGAGCTTTTAGCTTAATCTGAGTGGCTTCTATACTATCATTTAGTATGATAGTATCGAAGACCTCAGCATCCTGATCTGCTAGGGCTTTCCCAGTTTCTTGAAATTTGAGGATGCTACAAAATGTTAACTAGTTTGGATCTACGTGGCGACTTTTATACCATTTTACTTTCTTATCTGACCATGCACCTTTTCGGTCAAACACAACTCTAACCGTAAATCTGTGTGATCTCCGACGTTGGATTTTTATACAATCACGCTTTAATTTCACAGTCTCTCTTGCACTTCCTCTTCGCGGGATTTAAACTCCATCGTTGATCTTAGAACTTCCTACCATCTCACCGTCCAGTGCAGAGAACTTTATCGGATTTTGCACTTTCCAGCCAAGATTTCCTTCAAGCACTTACGAATGGAGGAATGGCTCTTCACCATAGATATTCCTCCATGCTGATCTTCACCATAGAACAGATCCCCTTTTTATCACATTTCGTGAACTTTGGAGCATTATCTCCCAAGTGCACCTTAGATATGAGGAATCCATCTCCATCGCCGATCTAATATCTTCACGATCTCAACCATTGCAAATCGTTGTCGTTTAATTTATTTTGTCGATTTGGAAAGGAGTCCTCTGATGTGCACTTTAAAGTCGTGAAATGGTTCTTCGTCATTGATCTATGTCAATTTTCCATCATGACCATTGAAAACATTTTCCTCTTCGTCGCTCCTTTGATGGGGTTTCTTCCTCTCCTCCTACATGACCAACATGAGAGGGCTTGTGTATGACTCTAAACCCTAGGCTCTCTTCCACCCGACGAACCGTGGCTAGTGCTGGTCTCTTCATTTTTATGAACCCTCTGACTTCTCCTTTAGATATTTTCCTCTTCCTTCAGATCCCATTACAGCCCCCTGAGGCTTCTCATCATGAAAATTTTTCAAGCCTCACTTCCTCCCCTACAGGTCAAAAACCTTTATTTCTATTTATCACAAATTAGGTGCTAACACCTCCATAGGCCTCGCACTATTGTGTGAAGGGTTTTCACGGGTCTTAGGTTCAAACCAAGGTTTTAAAGTTCCCTATGGTGTCTGTGGGTTCAAGCTTATTGAGTCGTCACCACATTTTTTTGGGATCATTCTCTTACCTTTGAGGAAGTTAATGAGAAGAGGTATCGAAATTTTAGTGTTTTTAAGCTAAATGAATAAAAGGGTGAAAATAAATTTTGTAAACCTCATAAGTAGTTAACATTAATGCTTTGAAGAACCAGTGATGAAATGATTATCCTACGGTATGTTGAATTGTTTAGAAGCACAAAGATGAATGTATAATAATAGAGATATAACTCCCAAAATAATGCATGCACCTATGTTGATGAGTTTTAATTTAAGTCTCATGAACATACACCCTTGCTGCAAGTATAAAATGACTAGACGAACTCTAGGGAGTGATCTCTCTTCCCCTCATGAGAGTGTTTCTAAGTGGCTAATAATGAAATGGTAAATACTGCTATATTTTATTCTATCATGCTAGACATTGGTTGCAATCTCATCTTTTGAAAAAATAGTGTTTTTTTTTAAAGAACAGTGATTCATATATTTTGTAGCTTGGCTTCTCATTTTAGTTGGTCCATGGATATGTAAATGCATGTTATTTTTAACATTACTAATAAATCTCTTACTATGATCATGCCACAATTTTGGTTATCACCTCACACCATGCCTAAGAAGAGAGGAAAGAAGAAAGCTAAGTCCAGCGAGGATGATTTAGATGTCGATATTATCTCCAGGATTGAAATCATATATGAAGACATTAAGGCCATCACAGGGGCTAATCACATCCTTGATATGGGCTTGGAAGATATGCCCTTATACAAAAATATAAGAAACTCAGGAATTACTAAGGCATCCATGCACCCAGAGTTGTTCCCATGTGCTGAAGTCATCGGATGGATTCCACCGAGGGGAAACCCTGCCACGATGATTATTTCCAACATAGAAGGAGAAGATTTTGCTTCTTTCACTCCGGCTTACATAACATCAGCATGCAAACTACCAAACCCACAGGTTATGATGATGGAGGAATGGGTTAGCAAATTGGAATTAGATACTATGCAATGTGCGAAAACGAGATGGTAGCAGGAAGGAAAATGCGCCATAAGGAAACTGACAAATATGAAACTACAAGCTTACGCCCCCCTTACAGGGTCATAACCTTAATGCTGAATAGGATTTTTGGCCGGGAAAATGGGAGATTATATAAAACTAGTACAAAATGAGAAATTAATGACTAAAATCAGGCTATAAATGACTATTTTTGAGTCGGTGACTAATAGTAGCTAATTTCCACTATCTTATAGCTAGTTGTATTTCACTAGTCATTAATAGCTTGACTTATTAGCCATTGATTTAGTCATTGATAGAAAATTATTTAGTCACTGATTGCAACAATTAATTACCAAATATACGACTAAATAAACTACTAGATGATAACATATTAATGACTATGCTAAATACGACTAAGATATGGGAAATTAGCTTTTAATAGTCATATATATGCTAATTTAGTCACTTTTGTAGTCACAAATTTATGATAGAGCACGGAGGAATTGAACCACCAACCTTCTGCTTATAATTAGGCAAGCGCTCTACCATTGAGCTAGCACCCTTTAAGAAGTTGTTATTGCTTGACAATGACGATATTCAAACAAAATTATGATAGATAGCAATCTACAAACTACATAATTATTAATATTGAAACTTACCAGTAACTAGTATTTATGATACACTAATTCCTGAGAGCTATGTACTATTTTCCCTTTCTAGCATATCCATTCATGTTACCAGAGAGAACGGAATACCTCTGTAATGGCTGTGATACCAATTAAGTCAACCAATTTACGAAATATCTCTTGGCGTGCCTGAATATATTACAAAAATATCATTATATGAAATCAAGCAAAGTGAAAGTCAAATAAGGTAAGCAAACCTTGCCATTCATAAAACAATCTATCAGTGACAATATAAAAATACATGAAAGTGAAAGATTTCAGACTTATAGAAAATGAAGCATAAGCTACTGTATTAGCCAATTATAGAAAATGAAACATATTTTTATTTATTATATGGAATTTGAGGCATAAGAAAAGTGTTTATTTATTTAAACCATATGTCAAAGGCTTATTTAGTTGAGCTTTTAATATAGGATTTTAAAGCTGGAGAAATTTGGAAATATTGACGAGAGTTGGCTAATTTATAACCAAAATTGGTACAGCTATTGTATGAAAGGAAGACTATAATGTGCTAATTTATAACGAAAATTAGCATAAGGAAAAATGTAATGCTTTTCATTGTATTGTGTAAATTATTGAAACAATGAAATAAATAAAATTAGCACAAGGAAAATTGTAATGCTTTTCATTGTAGTGTGTAAATTATTGAAACAATGAAATAAAGAGAAACATGTATTTTAGCTTATTAAAAGAATGAAATAAAGAGAATCGTGTGCTTTAAACTTTTTAAGGAACTCTCATAAACATATATATAATTAAAAATATAACAATCACATAAATAAAATAAAGATAAAAAGAGAGTTTTTTTACAACTATAACATAGTACTATATTAAAAATTCAAAAACAATGAATATAAATTATACATATAATACCATGAAATGTAGTTTTATCATTCAATGTCATTAAAACATTTTACATAAATAAGATGATGCATAGGAATTCCAATGGAGTATACAAAATAGAAAAAAATTATAGGTTTTCCATCAAGTGGATCATCATCATCAAAATACATCTTAAATGCATTTTAAAGTGTTTGATGAATATCATAAAGATGGATCTATGTACATTGAATATTATAAATATTACAACATGCATGTGTCAAAAGAGAAGATATTGAGGAAACCTTCTACAAAGAGGAGGTGAATCTAAATATCCATGCAAGGGAGATGAGAGAAAATGATGAGTAGTACGTATTTGATGTTCTACTAGAGTTGGAAAATGATTATAATGTAGAAATCATCTATTGTACATTCAAGTATGTAGAGTCCCTGGAGGACATACCCATGAGGACAAGAGTTTTATGAACACTTTGCTTGTTTATGAATGTGTGGATTAGGGGGAGGAAGAAGAAACCCCATTGAGGCTATAAGTAAAAGGAGAAAAAAAATTAAGATTGCTATAGATTTTAAAGAAAGTTTTGAAGGAGAGGGAAATGATGGAAGTGTAGTAAAAGAGGAAGAGGTTATAGCCCATAGGGAGGTTGTAGAAGATAAAAAAAGGTTAATATAACAACCATTTATAGCAACTTCTCCATCAAGATCCCTTCTTGTAACTCCATTAGATGCACAGTTCAACGGATTACTAATAGTCATCAGGGCCAATAAATATCTTCAACTCTATACATCCCCTAAGTAATTAAATGATGGATTTCAACTTATATACTTCTATAATAACCCTTCTTTTGAGGTAAATTTTAGCAACAATACAAGGTAATGAACCTTCAATTACATCTAATAAAAATAGGACATTGCAAAAAGAAACACTAAAACAAGGGTATGAACCTTCAATTACCCCAAATAAAACTTGGACATTGCAACAGGAAACACTAAAATAATAGCAAAGGATTTTTGTGTACTCAAGAATAAAGAACCCCATCAAACAACTTTTTTCTGTAGAATTTACCTCATCTTCAAAAATATATCCATTAGGTACAAAAAACCCATCACTGTCATCATCTTTCTCAAATTTAAACTTATCTGTGTCAACCTCATTCTTTTCTTCCTCATCATCCTTGTCATAGTCAAAAAGGATTTCCCCAGGATCTTCCTAAAATTTTTAACAAAGTAAGAAAGTTAATAAAAATACTACAAATACTCTTACCAAAGAGATTTAGTGATGAGTACCTATTCCCATTATTCATCACTATCATTCTCATAGTCCAAAGAAGAGTCCTTCCTGAAAGGATTTCGAAGCCCAATGCCATCACTACATAAAAAAAAAGAGTCAGAAACAAAACTTTCCCTCTTGTCTACTGTAATATTAAGAATCCATGACCTTCAAGGTGTTTCAGATGTTCCTCATCATGGGCTATCAAAATTAAAACACAACCTATTGCTTTGATAATTAATAAACATAAAATTATGCAAAGTATATTCACCTTTTCTTTGAGAAGGTTCCATAATAACCAGGGCTATGGTTGTGATCAAACTACAAAAGGATTCGTCTCTTATTTTGAAGCCTATTTTCTCTATGTACAGTGGTATTCTCATTATTGCAAGGAAAACCCTCACTCAAAACTTCTTCCCAATCATTTACAAGGCTCTTGGACATGAACTCATGATCTTCAACCTCACTATACGTCCATTTTTTGTTTGTAGAGGATTGCAATTTTGGCAGTGCTACAACTTTAGCAGATGCCCCCTGTAACCGAAGTTCATTGAACAATGCAACTTTGGGTTTACTCCAAATACCCCAACTTAGATGTCTTTGTGCAGAAGTGCACCAATTAAGATGGCGCCAAGATACTAGGTGTGATCGAAGTACATCGCACAATCAAATTGATTCAACTCAAAGAATCTCGAAAGAACACGACATATTCATGCCACATTTAGACATATATAAAAAGCTAGAACATCAACCTTAGAAGATCCCCTATCTCTATCTCTACTGCTTTCAGTAATATTTTATCCATTGACAACATAATACCACTGCAAATCTGTGCATTTTCTTGCATAGAAATAAAAATTGTTTCATTCAATACAGTGGGCACTGTTTGAGTGTTAGGTGCATCTTTTTTAATAAATCGGTCCATCAGTGTGGCCTGTTTTTGTATTGCAAGTTGTTTTTTCATCTCAACTTCTTCCTTTTCACGCCACTTCTGTTCTTTTTTTGCCTCTTCTTGTTGTCATTTATTTTCCTTATCCTGGTTCAAGGCAACTAAAGATGTTATAAATTGTACATGGTGCCATTATGGAACACAAAGTATAAGTGTTTCCCTATTGGAATGATATAAATCTTAAATTGGAAAAAGAGGTTTCCTGCTTGAATTTGAAAGTTTAACTGTAATGTTAAGACAAGTATATTCCACATATACTACAGAAGTAGAAGATGGAAAATTTTGATAAATAACTTGATGAAATGGAATAAATAAAAAACACGATAAACTCAATATAGGATAACATGTCCTCATAGTTGTAATAATCTAACAAAGAAAGTTGATATTGTCAACTTCTCACTTTCACAATTGCATCAACAACTGGATTAATAAATCATGCAAATGTGTTTCAATGAGCAATGAAAGAAAGTGATGTAGCCTTGGAATCTTACTTGAATGATGGCTTCCTTCTAAGCACAAGCTTGTTCCTTTTCCTACAAAGGTAATAAAAAATGTTAGTAAAAACTTCAAAAACTCCCTTTTAAAACTTGCATTCTTCCATAACATTCCAACTAACATGGTGAACCTTCTCCCTTTTTAGCTCCCACTCCAACCCTTTTTGTTCCATCTCACTCTTTCATTCATTTCTTTCTTTTTCATTTAGCTTCGATTGATTGACCATTCTACATCAAAAGAAGAGATGTTGGCAACATTGAATATGTTCTACAAATAGTACATATCCAAAAGGATAAATCTAACAACATCCGATTGAATTGACTTGCAAATTGATCCAATGCATAAATATGTGATTGAGAATCTTACATATGTGCATTATTTTTATTAATTAAGTCTACAACTGTAGCAAGAATACTCATCTCATCATCAGCTTTAGCAAGCAATTCCTCAGCTTTGGATACCTCTATTTTCCCACTTCCTTTTGATTCCAATGATGAAAGTGCTGATAACATTGCTGTTTGTAAATAGGAAAATATATATATATATATAGTTAGATTTTCAACACTATATGTAAGACCTAAATTTTTTTCTCTGAATTATGCCTTACAAACAATTACCTAATTACTTTCCATATATTTACAGAAAAGTTAGAACTTGATCAAATTCTAGTTTCCACCATCAAGAATCACATAATTTTACATTTTTTTCCTTTCAAGACAAGACAACGCTGATCAAAATTGAATGCGGGAAATGGTTGATATAATATACCACTCAGATCCTATATGTTTCAAAACAAGGATAGTGGCCATGATGCACCAGAGTGAGTCTAAAAAGATTCATAAGATGTCCTGCTGAAAAATTCATTTTCAAAATGGCATATAGTATATGTGCAGGAATATTGACAATATCCTATGCTATCTATCCTCAAAATGACTTAGCAAGACAAAATGAGCAAAACAGATAGATGGAAAACCTTATATCAGGTGCCCCGTTGACTTATATTTCGTAATTGACACAAATTATTACAACAAGCAATTGGATTTCTTGTATGAGAGGTTGCTGGACTGTAATTTTGTAAATTGGTAAGTTGTTTAAAGCAGAATTAAATATCAGCAAAAGAAAATCCCATTCCAAGTCGAGGCATTCAAATTTCAAACATATACTTATTTTGCTGAGGAACTTCATATCAATGAACACATAGAAGCACAAGATATAAATATGCCAATAATTGGTACCTAAAGACAACAAAATGGCCAGAATTTTACTCACTTGGGAAAGCTAGAATATCTTTAAGTATTCTATGTCAGATAAGCTCCACTAAAAAGTATGACCCTCGTCAAAAGACAAGTTCTGTTTGAGTATGTCAAACCTGACCTAGTCTACTGAAAAGGTTAGTCGAGGCAACAAGAAAGTATTCCTTCCATAAAGACCAAATTATGGAGTAGCTGAAATCTCCTCATCTTCGCATTCCTCCTATTAAAAATACACAGCTCATACCATGAATTGCCATTTTTAGGGGATATAAACTATAATTAAAAACTTTCCTAATACTGATAAATAACATGTGAACAGGGATGTATCAGATATTAAGAAAACATATAATAAGTTTAACTCATAAATGCATCCTTTATTATAGCAAAAAACCAGGAAAATTGTATTTATAAATGCTTCAAAAATGATATTTTCCTCAGAATTATGTTTATGATACATGAATATTACTTGCAATTACATTTCTCGCAATTGCAGATCTTCATTTTAAACAAGGAAAAAAGGAAGACAATCCACTTTCTCCATTGGACTCCTCCATGCGATGAATTGTTAACCTGTCCATCCATGCTAGCTTGCCCACATTACGTTATGTTGTGTGTCCACAAAGAAAGTGCACATGCCAAGGGAGAATGATAGTATGTTAGCAACTTAGCACAACCAAATATTGAAACAATGCACCCATGTCACTACACTCCAACTATGCAAGTAAAATATTAAAACATCTGCAATACATATCTAAGTTGCCACTTTGATTAGCGCTAAAGTTAATCCCTACAATGTGCATCCTACACTTATGATTATGCTTGAATTTGAAATTATCATACAACAAAAAAAATTTCCCACCCATACTTTGACAATTTCTTAAGGGGAGCCTTTCTTTGGCTCAACTCCTCTGGTCATGGAATTTGTCAATATCTAACTCCTTCCAGGACCAATCCTATAGTAGCGATTTCTCCCTTGCTATAGAGCAGGAATGGCTACCTTCCGTCTATAGGACAGACGGATAGGGTTCCTGGTGGTTGTGAAAGAAAAACAGACAGAAAAATAAATAGAACAGAAATAAAAAACCCCTCTACACACAAGGTTATGGGTTAAGTTCTAAGACCCTACATACAAATGTTAGAAAAACCCAAAGACCTGCAAGCAAACAATGAAAACCTACAAGAACATGTTAAGCAATATATCTACAAGTAAATAATGTTAGAAAACTACAATCTACCAAAGCAAAGACCAAACAGAAAAAAAATTATACCTTCTGGTTGAAATGGGCCACCATGCCCTAGCTTGGGGGAGCACCTCTCTTAGGAATGTGGAGCTATGGCTCAATGGGAGGATGGATGAGAGGGATGGTGAATGGATTGAGAGGAAAATGGTCTCAAGGCACTCACTCAGGTAGCATAACAATATGGAAAGAAGGATTAGTTGAGAGTGACCCCCACCCCTCTATTTATACTTTTTCTCAAGATTTTAGGGTTTTAAGCCCTTGGTTGGCGCTTTAGCCCCTTTCGCTCAATCTTTAGCTCTTTTTGGTGTCTGAAGATCCTTTGAGGTGTTTTATCCCCTTTTTGGAGGCTTTATCCCCTATGAGAGCTATTTTGGCTCTTTTTAGGGGTTTTTAAGCCCATTTTCTTATTTTTTAGCCTTCTTGAGGGTGTGGGGGTCAAATGGGGTCAAATGAACATCGTACGTAGATGTATTTACGTGGTGTAGGTCATGTAGAGCTCATTGTGAGATTTTTTGGGTTAACAAATTGCCCCCTAATGTGTGAGGGCAGGAGCTCATCATATGGCCGACAGACATAATAGGATTTTCTTGGGGAGAGGTGGTGCTTCTTGGGCTGGGGCATGGTGGCTTTTGGTTTTTGTATTAATATGGTTCTCATAAATGGGTGAGATACAAATAATGTGTGACATGTATATGGATGAGGCAGGAATCCCCATGCTCATAACGATGTCAAAAGAATAATGTGATCTAAGCTCTATAATACAAGAGCCGATCATGTACAACTGTTGTTACAATAGTGGTTGCCTCAATGAGAGGCTGAATACAATACTGATCTGAAGAACTGCTACATTGGACCCATGGAATTATCATCGAATGCTATATCTTCATGACTAATGGTCTGCTGGATCTAGAACAGTACACAGTTTAATGACGGAGAGTCAGAGTCTCTGTGGTACAAGTATGTTGCATCAATCATAAATCTATATAGAAGCACTAATGCGACTTCTGAACATTGTCTCCAATGCAACCTAGAAATCACAAGGGACATGAACCTATTGGGGTCCATCAAATAGACTCATGAATGTGCTAGAGTCAGGTGACATCCGAGGTCTTCGACCAAATATTGCACAAACCAATACCCTGTATGGATCTCAATGGTGCAATGATGTAGCTAGAATCGAGCACATGAGAGACAACCATCTTGAGAGGCACTAAAGACTCCTCTTAAGTTGTCCAAGGAACTCATCCATGAGGTTAATGAAACCAGGATACAGGGACCTCTGAATCTATCCTTTGGAATACATGTGTTGTTGTCGACAGAGGGAGACCTACCCCTGGTCAAGGAAATGGTGTTTTCTTGACCAGAAGCGTGAGGGAGATAATCGAAAGATGTGAGACAACCTGAGGACTGACCCACTGAATGGGAGGGGGGAGGGAAGGAGTTTGAACAGGGGCAGAGGGAGTGTAGTAGACTCAAACTTCCTTTGTTCAGAGTATGATGGTAGGGTGGACCAAGTAGCAAATGAAACTGACTCACGGGAAAGGGATCATAGCTGTAATACCAAGAATGTCACTGCAGATGGGAAATACTTGGGGGAGGTAAACACTTTTGATATTGATAGAATCCAAGGAAGACACATTGGAAAGTATTATGAACAAAGGTGACCCAAAGTGGGAATGCTACCAAACTATTATCTATGGGGTGGTGTGTAAAGACACCATTGTGGTATGACCTCGTGGATTTTTGGCTATCCTGAGAAAGTAAATGACTGACAATGCTTTCAATTTTAGAGATTATAAAATCATGAAGAAGACTCTAGTGGGGGATATTTTTCGTTGTTAGTCTCCTGTGCCAAAAAAAGGATAAAATTATACACAGGAGAGCTCGCCCATCCTTTAGGAGATGAGAGACTTACTGTTGGTAGTCTAGTCAGGCTAGAAAAGGTTAAACCTATATTGACTGGATAGTCATTCAGATACTTTTACGAGCATGAACGAGACCAAGTTTGCTCAGCAATTTTTTCTTGATGAGAAGGCTGGAAAAGAGTTTAACAACAACCCATGGTGATATTTTTCATAAAGTTCGGCGCCTCTGCCTGAGAAAGCATAAAAGTATGCAGAGGGGAATGATCTTGGCTTGAATGTGCCAAGGGGTCCTTTTCATTTGATGGTCTACATAGTCCAGAAAAAGAGGTAAATGAGACGATATAGATGCCCTTTCCTATACTTTAACGAGTGGGAAAGGAAGTAGTTGTGCTCGGCAATCTTTTCATTCTTTTTTAGGAGTAAAAAAAGAGCTTAAAAGAAACTCTAGTATGGTCAACCGATCGAGAAGGAACTGATGGTGCCCCTATGTTAGGACATTGGACAGTGGTCCAAAGGTCATCCATGCAGTATGGATGGAGCAGGTGGCTCTTAATCATACCAATACATGCACAAGATAGATCATGACAAAGGCATGTGAATTAATGCGGTAGAGGCATGCAAACGAATGTGGCTCTCAAACAGAGGTCAAGAGTGCTGTGTGTGAGTTGTGGTGGATGGACTTGACTACATGTGATCTGAGTGCAAGTCCGGAGGTAGTTATATTCCAAATGTATGTAAAGGAAATGATTTTTCCTCTGGACGATGGTCCAGAGATCCGCATAAGGTTCGGTGGATGCATTAGATAGCTATATGCTAAAAATCAAAATGATATGCCTTACGGGTGGTGACTCGAGAACCCGCATAAGTGGCGGTAGGATGCAAGTACAAGTCCAGAGACACTTGCATCATGATGTTGTGGCTTGTAATTAAGGTAAATTCCAGGAATTGGTCCTGAAAATTACTTCTTAAACATGAGACGATGGTCTCATACAAATATAGAGGGCGGAATTATGAAACCAGTGGCACAAACGACATCTCAAATGGACTCCATATGGTCTTGTTGTGTTGAAAGGGAGAAAATAGGTCAAATGGGACCTATATAAGGGTGGGGACCACTTTGTGAAGTGTCATTGTCACTATTCACTGCAGAGTTGGAGAGGTGGGCCCTGCATTTTATTTTGCTTATTTCTCTTATTTCAACCAGTGGTTTCAAGTTTCGTGACTTGCAGGTAAGAGCTCTTGCCACATCAATCATTTTTAGTGGTTTACATTTTGAATTTGGTCACTCAGAGGTGCTCCATCAGCCTATTGGGGTTTCAATGAGCTAGGTTGCACCTTTGAAGGGAAAAAGAGTTACCTGGTCGCACCCGTGAGGCATTTTTGAGTGACCTGGTTGCTCTTTTTGCCCAAATAGGTGTGACTTGGCCCCTGGGTGTCTTATTTTGATGAGAGAAGTGGTTGACAGATGTGTTTTTCTTGTGTAGGATTGATGAAATTAAGTGGCGTGAGAGAAATTGTAAAGACCTCTAGGAAGCGGAATGTGGGATGAGAATGTGCGTGGTACACTGGTCCATTGTGGTTTACTGAAGTTCTTGTAGATACCCCACATGAAGAGCTTGCATTTGTTGCTGAAAACATTGGTGAGATTTTGGGATATTCGGGAGGAGGCCTTCCTCTTCCATAGCCAGCATATTGAGATTACGACGATGGATGTATACTTCTTGAATGGGCTCCCTATGTTCGGAGTTGTTGGTGACTTGGCATCGGTGCTATATCTGGGGGAGACATTGGATGAGCTATGTGATAGGCACTGTTACGCTACTGCATATGTGCATGGCTCACACATATTGATGTGTGACATAGAGGACCTATCGACACGAGTAGTGGTGACACTACAGCTGCGTATCTTGGGTTCCAAGGGGAGATACAAGATATATGGAGGGAAGCTGTAGCTGGTAGAGCATGCTATGAGAGGTAATTATTATGGGTGGGCCCATATGTATCTTCGGGATGTTCGGCGTCAGCTGAACAATGCGAGAGAATCTAGGATATGATTTTGTTTTGGGTCCTTCTTATGTGCTTTCTTTTTTGAGAAAGTACCTACTCTGCGTCTGCATGGGGCAATGCGAGATGGTGGTCGATGGGAGCCGTGGATGCACAGGTGGTGCTAGATGATGGTACGAGAGGGTGGAGGTAGAGTGGGCCACTTATTCACTAAGGAGTTACTTGAGTAGTGGCAGAATATCCTGGTGATTATTGAGGACTACCCTTATGTGGGTATGGATTATCGTGGGGATTTTGAGATGCCCCAAGATCCTGGTCAAGCCTGGGGACCAGCTGGTATGTATGTGTGATCTTTATACATAGTGTAGTTGAGCTAGTTAATGATTATATGTATATACTGATGGTGTCTTTGTTTGTGTATGTAGATCTTGGTCCCTACCCGCCAACCGGGTATCAGAGGCGAGTGGTCGCTATTGCAGAGGCGGCGGTTCCTGCGGGGAACCCTCACAGGCGACGACGGGAGGTGGATGATTTTTTGCTGTATCTGGAGTGACTTGCTGATGGGATCTCTGATGATGGATGGTAACATTTGAACAATGATCTGATTGCTGCCATTCACAGTTTTCCTCCAAAGTGGACCTATGTGATGAGGAGGATGGTTGTGGCCTGCGATTACCTTCGTTGGGCGGCGAGAGGGGATCTTCCTATAGAGGATGAGTCTTCTTTGGAAGATGATGATACTGAGCTAGATGATGAGTCTAATTCAGATTAGCAGCCAGTGGGGCTATCCCTAGTGCGTTGGTGCACTTAGGATTTTTTGCATTGTTATGTATATTCAGTTGAGAAAGCATATGTGGCTTCTTGTTTTGTACTGGACATATTTTGGACATGCAACTTATCTATCTATATATATTTTTGATGCACATGGCTGCAATTTTTATGGTTTTATATGTGAATCTTTTTATGATGATGTGAAATGCAATGCCTAGATGATGTATTTTTAAACTTGTGTGTGTGTTTTATATATGATTATGCATGATGTTGTGGTTGTATGTTTCCTATATGTGATTATGAATGTGCCAATTTAGAATGTCATTAGCCATTTGATCTGCTACACTATTGAGGTTTATGGGGACATGTGTGAATGTAATGGACTCAAATGTTCTAACCATCTATTTAGTGCGCAGGAAATTTCTAAAGAGGTAGGGATCATGTACCCAGTAGTAGTTGTTCAACTGCGAGACAAGCAGGTGGGAGTCTAGGAATAAATTGAGATGGAAAACACCTAACTGGAGAGAGGCAGCCAAGAGGCCGTTGACACCATCATATTTAGCCTGGTTGTTGGTCGTACTGCCCATGCATATCCTGTCGATATGGATCAACTCATGTGACGGGGAGTAGATGACCCATATAGTCGAGGCAAGGTTTGGAGACCATCTACTCGCTCCATCAGCAAATCCAATGTACCGATCCGAGGTAGGATCCACCTGGAGCAATGAGGGGAAACAATACATAAGACTCACTTTTAAAAATGTGTAAAACAAAAAAGGGAAAATACTATATTACAAGCTACACTACCGTCACTTAAAGAGGTGATGTTAGAGGGAAAGTGGTTTGGACTTTCAGGGGATCAGCATTCATTCCTTTGTGTGACATGATGAACCCTAGGAGATGGCCCATTGGGACACAGAAAACACACTTGAAAGGGTTCAAGTGGATTTTGTACTTGTGACATCGTAGGAAGGCTTGCCATAAGTCGTCTATGTGTTGTGCTTGCTTCTGTGACTGCGCAATGAGGTTGTCAAGATAGACCAACATGATGTGGATGATGTCACGAAAACAGTATGTCATGGCCCACTGGAAGGTGGCTCCAACGTTCTTCAGACCAAAGGGAATTACTCAATAAGTGAATGTGCCCCACGGGGTTGTGAATGCAGTCTTATAATGATATTGTTTCCGGATATGAATTTGGTTATATCCAGAAAATCCATCCATGAAGGAAAAGACCTCATGTTCAGCACACTCATCAATAATCTGATCGATGAAGGGTGTTGGGAAGTTGTCTTTGGGACATGCCCCATTTAGATCACAAAAGTCTATGCAAACGTGGATGGTACCCTATTTTTTATTCATGGGAACATGATTAGAAACCCAAGTGGTGTACATAATGGGGTAAATGAAGCCGGCTGTGCACAACTTCTTTATTTTGGCTTTGACTACGACCTCTTTGGAAGGATGGATGGGCCGTTGCTTTTGGCGCACTGGGGCCACATCAGGCCATGTGTCGATGTGGTGATCCATGATGGATGGATCCAAACTAGGCATTTCAATATAAGACCAGGAAAAGATGTCACGGAATTCTTGGAAGAGAGCTTTGTAGGCAGCGACTTCTTCTATGGAGCAGGATGCCTCTAGCATGATTTCTTCAACAACCTCAGGATTGGTTGAGATGTTGATTTTGATGGTTGGTGAGATGTTGGCCATGTTCCCTTATTGAAAGGCATCTGGTGCCAGAATGGGATTTTTGAACCAGTCAACTTTCCCATGAATGAAATATTTGGTTTCCACGGAAAACGGGTTAGACTGTGACACAAGTTCTTCGAGGAGGAAGAACAAGCGATGGTGCATGTCGTCCCATGGGTATTATGGGGTGGATAGGACTTCATGTATCTCCTCATCATTGTGGAAGCAATGAAGAGACAGGCCTGATGGACCGTCTATGATGGTGGAGACAAGAGGGTCGGTAAAACTGGACATCATGTAAATAGACATGGTGCCCAAAGAAGGAGGTGGGGGGTGAACTTCTTCGATCAGAGTGATCTCAGATTCAAGGAAATGTTGTCGAAGATTGGATAGAGACATTCAAAACTCAGACAAGTCTTGGTAGTGGTGAGAATAGTGTCCATACAATCCACAAAGATTGCAAGCATGGTTTGTTCCCAATGACTTGTTTCTCACTATTGGCCCGCTTGGGAGTTCAACCACGGGGATATTTTTCGTTGTATCCATGGCATCCAAATGCACATGGATTATGGGAATCTAAGGGTAGTTTTGAGTTGGATGGCCTTGTTGTTCATAGACATCGGAAGGCAGGATCTGTCGAGTTTCAGCGGTAACATTCGCATTTTTTCCCCTGGCCCTTTTTGGGTGGGGCGGTGTGGGTGCGGGTGCGGTGGTTTGTTTTTGTGGGCCAGGTGGAGGATGAGATTCGACCGCAATGGGTTGCACAGGGGTTAAGACTACTTAGGGAATTGGTGGTTGAGCTGGTGGATCAAGATACCACACGGGAATTCCTAATGTAAAGTTGGGTAAGTTTAAGCTGGCCATTAATGGCTTTCTCATGACACCAAGTGGGGGAAAGAGGAAGGGAATTGTGTGGACTGGAGAGGAGCCCAGATAAATCCTTGATGGTTTTATATGGGGATGATGTTGTGGTTGGGGATACATGTATTGCTATGGCTATGGATGATGTTGTGGTTGTTGTTGATGTTCTAGCTGTGGACAATGTTGCAGTTGGGGCTGCGGCTACGGTTGTTGTTTGGGTGCAGCAGTGCTGGATGAGAGCATGCACAAATCCAGAGTCTCATTTGGTGTCAGCGGTGGTGACACTAAGGGGAAATAAGCTATCATGGTGGTATCAGCAAATAACCCAGGGCCCACATTCAACAACGGGGAGACTGGTATGTTGTCAACCATGGTGTTGACCACAGGGATAACATTGGAGGGTGTGGTTAGCCCTTGCGGATCAATGGTGTTGATCGTAGGGATAACATTGGTGGGTTCTGTTAGCCCTTGCGGATTGTGATAAGCAAGTTGGTAAATTGTCACATTTTCACTTCGTGGGGGAACATCATGAGACGAAAAATAGTTCATGCTAAGGCTCTCATGGCGTAAATATAACTTCTTCCAGGGAGAATGTTATAGTCCAATTGAGCATTGACAACCTCTATGTCAACCAGTACTATTTTCCCAACTAATGTGATAGGGACATGGGGGAGGATTCCTTGGGATTTAGTGGGATGGCCATCATAAGCCCGCAGAGTAGTAGAGGATGGTTACAGAATTGGGGATCCAAGTTTCTGTCAAACTAGGGTAGACATAATGCACATGGATGCCCCCTCTTACACTATGCACTGGTGTACGAGCAAATTCTGGATAGACTCCAGGATTTGGAAGGCAATGGTTGATGGCATCTGCGGTTCTCCATTCTTTGTGTCAAATGTGATCAACTTGGAGTCAGAGAGCTCCACAACACCAAGGGAAACTAGTAAGTTTTTTCACTGTGTTGGGAAAGTTTTGAGTACCTCAAGAGCAGACATGGCGGTAGGTGTTTGGGCCAAATCATCCACGATGCTGTAGCTGACAGCAGCTCTAGCCGTGGCATTGTTGGAAACCCTGCGTATGTGGGGGCACGGGGAAGGGGGTAACTGAAGAAGTGCATTGGATATTTTAGACGTAGATGCCGCTGATGTGTTAGCAGGTTCGGTGTTGGTTCCGTATTGATTTCGTCTAGTTTGTAAATTGACCTCTTCAATTGTCATAGCTAGCAGGTGGTGGACACCTATTTCTGCCATTGCAAGTGCCCCCATAGCATTAGAATTGGGTTGGGGAGGGGGTGCAGTTGCCACTAATCCTTGGACTGGTAATGAGATTTGGAACACCATAGAAGGAGGTCCTCGTGGTGCTGGGTTGGGTTGGGCTTGGTCTGTTGTATTGTTGGCATGTTGAACCTTGTTTTTAATGGCCTGTTTAGCATGACCCATGAAGAGACACTCGTATGTGTAGTGCTCATAGACCTCGCATAGTGTGCACGATTGGTTTGTATGCAATGGAGCATTGCGTCTTGATGCATTTGGTTGTTGAGGATTTTGGGCTGGCCGGTTCGCCGCAGCATTGTTCGGGAGGATTTGGTTGTTGACTGACTCCCTATGGTTGATTGTTGCCTTGGTTTTGGGGTCAGTTATTCCTGGCTTGCCCTTGTTGGTTATTAGGGGTTGGTTGGTTGGGACGGTTTTTCTATGTAAACACTTGTCTGAATGGAGCAGGTGGAGCAGAGGCGGGGGCTTGAACAGCTTGTACCAGTGGTGCATAGTAAACTTGAGTGGGTTTCAGTGCCTAAAATGTGGACATTTGTCCCGCGTATTGTTGTATTAGCCAAGCTAATTCCTAGGCCTGCTGCGGTGGTGCAGGTTATGCATAAGAAGTTGTGACTCTGGACTAGGACATCATTCTTGCATAGTCCGGAGTTTGGTTTTGGTAGGAAACACTAGGGGCATTGCTTGGTTGTGGTGGTATTGCATGTGGTGTCAGACTGTGTTGTGGTTGGTGGGAGATAGAACCTATGATGCCATCTGCAGCATGGGATGCCCCCGGTGCATCCCGGTATGAGGTGCCTACACGGGGACCGTTTGGAATGATAGTGTAAAGGTATCTAGACTGTGCATAGATAAGATCAAACTGTTTGGATTTCAAGATGGCATCCTATTCAGATTGGGGACGTTCATATGCGACGTCCTTTGCTATAGGTGGTAACAATGTTTTTAGGAACCAACCCAGGAATATTCTCTCATCAATTTGGATCTTGCACAAACTATGGCTTTGTCGCCACTCATGGATGTGGTCGGTTATGTGGGTCGCAGTATTCTGGTGGAAAGATAACAATATCTCCACCCCTTCGTCATATCTAATGGGGAGTTGGAAATATTGTAGGAACATGAAATCCAGGGAGTTGAAATCCAGGTACTTGGCTTGTGGTAGCTCGATGTACCACTTGGTTGCAGCACCTGTGAAGGTGTGTTGTAATAGTCAGAGTCTGATCAAATAATATATGATGTTGTTTGATGAGCACCATAGGTGAAATATCATGATGTGGTTTTGGGGGCACTCTCATTCTTTCCCTTCAAAATTGGGAATGTTTGAGGGAAGTTTGGTTGGCATGGGAGGCCAGAAAGATTGATGACAAATAGGGTCATTTGTTAACGGATCCAAGTAAAGCAAGTTGAGATGTGCCATGAAAGGAAGTTTTGACCCAAGGTTGATGTGAGATGGGGAAGCAATGGTGGTGGGGTTTGCAGGGACATGATGCACCTACATAACTGGGGGTACTTGTGGCATTGTTGTGGATGGGACACTGCCCCCAAGTGTCATAAAAGAATAGTGTGAGTGGAAGAGAAAATGGATTATGATGGTTTGCATGACCATGCTGGGGCCACCAACAAATGTGTTGGTGGTGGTGTGGGGTGTTGACATGGGTTTAATGCCAATCACTAAGCCATAAAATGGATCCGGGTTTGCACCATCCATGGGGCTAGATGGTGCAGTATGCAGGTCTATCTCAGATTGGTATGATTCTAAGTCTCAATCAGACGCTGTATGTCCTTATGATGGTGTAGAGGGTCGTCAAGAATGGTCTCGATGGTTTTGGTGCAAGGACCCAAACTGTGGTGGGTCGCCTCTCAGGCATGAGGAAGAACGTGGGGGATCAATTGTGTTTGATTTGTATGTCAAAATGGTGAAATATGGTAATTATTTTTGGACCCTAGTTTTAATGGCTTCCTATTGGCTTTAGGTGGTCACTCAGAAACCAAGACTGCCAGAAGACAATGCTTGACTTTTTCATCATAGGAGTGCTAGTCAATCGGTGGGGGTCATTTCCTGTTTCGCTTGGAAATTCCTCTCAGTGACCAACTACTTTGGGGTTCCCGTGGTACTCCTCACAATGATTTTCTGGGCTAAGACCAAGTACTTCCCATGGTTAAGGTATTCAGGGACTTATGTCCTCAAAGACTGCAGATGTTTGACTTAGTGCAAATTATAAATTTTAATGGCTCACTCAGTGTCATGAACTGAGTTTGGTTGTTTTATATGCTATGGTTTATGTGTATGTATTTTGTATTTCTATTATACTTAGTGGCTTCTTAAATGGTTTATGAATAGTCTACAGAGTTTAGAACATTGTTAATGAAAGCAGTAAATGATAATCATAAATTTAAACATGTACCATTTGTGAATCTGAACTATGATAGCCTAAATAGGTGACTGCCTTGCGCCTGTATTTCTCTTCAACCAGGAAAGGCGGCTGGGCTCTCAACACAATGGGACTAATTCTATCCATAGATCCATAGGTCACCCTCCGGATGCAAGGTCGGTCAAAAGGGAGGACACTGAGCATCGTGAGGACCCTTGGGCCTACTACCCCCTCTACCTTCCAAGTCACATGTTTTTAGTGGTTTTGAAAAATGCCAAGTGAAGTGCCTATCACTATACAAGATTCACCCTTCGTCTTATCCAAAAATACCCTGAAGGGTGATGAATGGGTAGAGGAGTAAGGGCTAGGAAAGATGTTGATTTTAATTACAATAATTTTTAATCAATCTTTGATCATATTTATTAATCCATTAACCATTTCATTTACCATTGATTTACACATGCTGTAATAAAATGAACAAATATTGAAAATAAATAGAAACAATTTTGATGGACAGAGGCAGCTGAGCAGCACTGACAATCCTTAATTTTTAAAAATCAGAATCTAAGAGACAGATCCCTTTTTTTGGGGAAAATGTGGCAAGGGGGTCGCCAAATTTTCCCCGAGGGGGTCACTCAGAAACTGCAGACATAAGAAAGTTGGCTTCTGGGATGGGGTCACACCTTTTGGGGAAAAATGAGCGACCTGGTCGCACCTTTCAGGCCTGAATGAGTGACCTACTCGCACCTTTCAGCTCGATAAGGGAGACCTGCTCTGAAAGGTAATTTTTTAATATCCTGAGCTAGATTCAGCTGACAGTAACCTGTACTGTGGCCAAATGGGCTCAGATTGGCCTTGAGGAGGCTCGAAAGTAACTAAGAATGCAGAAAAACAGAGATCTAAGCTAGATTTGACAGAAATTTAAACTAGGGAAAATAAAAATAAACTGCAAAAATAAAACCTAGGGATCCTATGGGATCGACCTTGTATGGTCACCAGATCTGTAGTAGGGATTTCTCTCTTGCTATAGAGCAGGAATGGCTACCTTCCATCTACAGGATGGAAGGATAGGGTTCCTAGTGGTTTTGAAAGAAAAATAAATAGAGAATGAAATAGAACATAAATAAAAAACCCCTCTGCACACAAGGATAAGGGTAAAACTCTAAGACCCTGCATACAACTGTTAGAAAAACCCAAAGACCTGCAAGTAAATAATCTTATAAAACTACAATATACCAAAGAAAAGAAAAAAAGAAAAACAATTATACCTTCTGGTTGAAATGGGCCACCATTCCCCAGCTTGGGGGAGCACCTCTCTTAGGAATGGGGAGCTATGGCTCAATGGGAGGATGGATGAGAGGGAGGGTGAATGGATTGAGAGGAAAATGGTCTCAAGGCACTAAATCTGGCAGCATAACAATATGGAAAGAAGGAATCAGTTGAGAGTGACCCCCACCCCTCTATTTATACTTTTTCTCAAGATTTTAGGGTTTTAAGCCCCTGGTTGGGGCTTTAGCCCCTTTTTTGATCTTTTAGCCCCTTTCTCTCAATCTTTAGCTCTTTTGGGGGTATTAAGCTCCTTTTAGGGTTTTTATCCCCTTTTTGGAGGCTTTAGCCCCTATGAGAGCTATTTTTGCTCTTTTTAGGGGTTTCCAAGTCCCTTTTCATATTTTTTAGCCTTCTTGAGGGTGTGGGGATCAAATGGTGTCAAATGAGGGTCGTACTTAGATGTCTTTAGGTGGTGTAGGTCATGTAGAGCTCATTTTTGGATTTTTTGGGTTAAAAAATCCCACCCACTAGGGCTGCAATTTGGCTTCAACCTTTCCATCAAACTAGATTTTACAACGGTCACATGTCATGGGTGCCCTTGACTTTGCCAGTTACTCAAATCATAAGCTAAGAATCCAATAATAGAATGGCATTCAAGACACTATAACAGAAAGACAAAAATGTTGTAGTTACAAAAACATTCCCCTGATTAGAAGAAGAATACTCTTTGACTTCTATTGTAAAATCCGATAAATAAATACAGGTGATACAGAGATAAATTTACCACTATCCCATCTGAATAGAAATGTGCCACCTAATTTAAACAAATTTCCAATACAACTAGTCATATGTCATGTCATAATAGCATACCACATTCATGGCCCCTTGCTATCAATGATATAAACCTATGATATTTATGCTTCAACATTAAACTATAGGTATATCTACCAAGAGTTCAAAATACAATGGAAAACCAATATTTATTAATGAGAGCCAAAATCTAATTAAATTGTGTACTTACATTCATTTCATTAACTTGAACACTATCAAAAGGGAAAATGATAGATGAGACATCGAGTGTGACTGCTTTCAAAAAAATACCAATAGTACATGAAAAAACAAATATATGTCCTCAGGTTTCATCCTATAGTGGGGAGGGAGGGGGTTGTTTGTTTACAATCCTACGCGACAATGGGAATTGACTTATGCTTTGTGGTTAATAGTGACCACCTATAATAACACAAAAGAATTAGCTTTAAATCAAGTGATAGAAATTCTAAGAGCCAGGCAGATTCAGAATTTTATAGCTAATGGAGACTCGACAATTATCATTTGCAAAATTAGAGACTTGACTCCCTATGCACCGTGATGTCTTGCAAGAATGATCTTTAGAACTAGAATTCAAATAATTGCAAGTATTTTTACTTGGGGAATTGCAAGTATTGCAAGTATTTATCATTGAATCATTTACTGTTTCAAAGGTACCATTTTGTATGGAGGAGTTATGCTTTGTGAATCATTATTCATTGGATATAAGGGAACCTAATAGTGAATTCAATTATTAAAGAGTCATGTGGAAAATATAAAGAGAAATATCCTGCTTCTACAACATTGTGTCTTTAGAGAAACCTTTAAAGAGTTGTATATTTGGCTTCTAGGTGAGTATACCAGTTATTTGAAAGGAAGGACAACTGGTTAAGCTTGAATTAAACTGGAAAAACTTGCAAACTATTAGGTATAACAAAATATATATCAGATATGTGTTGAGATGTACAGGATCTGAAATAGCTTCCATGATGATTGGACAACAGTTCAATGGACATAAATAACCATTGATAAGAACTGAACTTTCCTTAGAATGTATGGTCACCTAAAATAAGACTACACTAAAATTTAGATTCTAGTAAGATTTTGAGATTGAATAAACCTATCGAAAAGGTTGTAGAGACTGGTATTCTACAATGTTCTTATAATGTACAGTTACATAAAGGAATATTCTTCTCAAGATTTATGACTTTCAAAATGAAGGAATTTACTTGACCATGAAAATCACATTTATGATGAAGCAAAGGATAGAGAAAATCATGATCAGGTTCATATTCCCCATTTGAACTTCCTACAAGAAAATATTTCTTTGTAAGGGTAATAAAGCATGTCTCCATCCTGCTTGAGTGGAATGTGAAAGTTCCCTACCCTAATTATCTGATTACAAATTAGTTTTAAGTTCCAATTCCCTTCAGGCCCTATGACATGTTTACGCCTTCCACTCTAACTCCCCACATGGGATGCATTGCTTCTTCAATGGAATATAAGATCCTCACTAAGACTTGGGTCTCGTATTTTGGTGTGGAGTTATATTTACAAGTACAAAGTTCAAGGTTCATGAAGACTTGTTCAAAACCTACCAAGCAGTTTCACAAAAAAAGAACGAATACGACACAAAATTTGGCACAATAGTTATTTTATTTTATTTTTAAATTTGGTTTTGATTGATCTGGGGGGAGTTACAGACACTCTCAAGATTCAGTGCCAATAGATTCCTTTCTTCATTTCATTAGAAAATTATTTGTGGAATTCCATTTACACATAAAAATTTTAAGGCCATGAAATGTTATTCAACACCTGCCATGTAAGATATTTCCATCCTTATTCAGCATGTTGAGTTTGTATGGTATCAGCATCCCATTTTCAAGATAAAATATGTGACAGTACCAAAAGGATTACTCAATTTGGTGAGTTCAAGAGGCTCAAAAAAGTCATATGCAATCTTCAGCCATCTACATCTGCTCCAATCCTATTTTTATCAAATTATAAGAATTTTTATTATCACTGTAGTGACCCTTATTTGTGAATAAATTGAAACATAAGATGCTTAGAGTCATGGAAAATGAGACCAATACATATTATATTGTTGTAAGTGAATATGTTGAAAATGTTTATTTGGCCATTACAACAGAGTCTATCCAAGCAATTGGAAAAATTGCATTATAATAGTGTGATGTCAACGGTATTGTTGATCGAATTCTTCAATTCCTCAGGATGGAAAAGGATTATATCACCATAGAAACTATGGTTTTAATCATCAAAGGAATTTTAAGGAATTATCCACACTAGAGCCATGACTGTACTGCAGTCGTTGGAAACATTAGTGGTAGAAATATTCTTGAACCCAAGGCTAAAGTTGCAATGGAGTAGATGTTCATAGAATATTCTCAAGATATTGTCAAGAATCCTCTAGAACCCTAAAGCGTGTAATTAATCCATCTAAACAAGCAGTTTCTGTATTTACAGATACTCAGGAGCAGTAAAACCATGCATTGTATATTTGATAAATTGAACTTTTATTTATGTTATTTCTTGAGAGACTCTTATACTTTTGTTGATAAGGAACATCAGAGACCGATTTTTCAAAAGATATAAGATTTTTGGATTTCACCACAGGACCTACTGATAATCTCCTCCTAGAGGTAAAGAGTTGAAGCAAGTGAAAATGATATATTCCAAAGAGTTGAAGCAAAAAATCAGTCTTTTTCATATAATGCTTCTGACTACAATGAAAGTTCTGCAACCCTTGTCTCCATCCTCCATCTCTGACAACTGTCCCTCCTCAGTCTAAAATTTCAATGACAAGAGAGGAACCTCCAACACTTATTCCACACATGGGTTCTGTCATTGATGATTTTCTCATGTTGGACCCTTTCATGCTGACACCACCAATTTTTTGCATTAACACTTGTTCCTACCACCTTTCAGCAAAAATGAAGTTTTCTTCCAATTTCTCTAACATAGGTGTACCCATCCTGCTCTATCATAAGTGAGGGCGTCAATTCAATGCATTGCATCAGATGGTGCAGATCCAAAGTTTAGATACAACAACACAGTTTAATTTGTTTTGTTAAATGTTATCAGTAAATTTTGTTTTTGATTGAAACATGGGGAGTTACCCAATAAAACACCAAACCCACACTCACTTTAAGATGAGGAAAGAAAACCAAACACAACTATTTCTATTATGATCAAGTATTAGGAATGCCTTTACTGGAATATTCCCCACCACAATTGTTTCTGTTAAGATTGATCAAAATTAACATTTTTTGAAGCTTTCTTGAAGTTCCTATCCTAATCATTTGATCATGTTCCCACTGTTTAATACGAGTATCAGGAATGCAACCATTCATCTAGATGCTTGGCTGCTGCAAGAATATAGAAAAGACAGGAACACTAGGATTGACATACTTTGGGAAAATATTAAGGAAAATGAGGAAATTAAACATAGAATTTGACAGATTTTAAACCAAACCATCTGTTACCTCTACATGCCAATTTCCTCTATTTTAATTTTCCATTATTTACTCTTCTAAACTACTCTTTGGGGTGGGGGAACATTAAATATTTAACCTAACTTAGATACAAATACTGCTACACATAATGTTGGACCTTAAATACAAATACTGCTACACATACTGTTGGAACTTAAATACAAATAATGCTGTAACAGATACCGCTGGAAATCACTACAACAACATACAGTAAACATAATTCAATTTCTCGCAGCGCAACATTCTAAAATAATAGTGCAATTTCTAACACTCCCATCTATTAAGTCCAGTAAAAAAATAGCTTAAAACACAACTAGGAAGTTTTGAAAGAAGGATAAACATGGACAGGTTCAAAATTAAACCAGTCTAATAGTGCTATGGAAAATGAAGAAACAACTCCAGTGATTTAAGAATGAAGCATAATGATTTATGCTCTTGATGTAAATGTGGGACACATAAAAGAACAAAAGTTTGAATGAAAATATAACAAGTGCATGATATTATAGACAAATAGAAAAACACATAAAAAGAATGACTAAGTGAAAACCAAATCAAAAGAAAGGATTTGTAGAGACATACCTTTATCAGAAGTATTCAATTTTGGCTTCCATTTTTCTTGCTGTTTGGACTTGTGTATTCCTGCTACAACATCATTCCCCTTAATTGCTTGGTGTAATATGCTTGTGCCTGCTTGAATTTTTTCTAGATACTGTTGACCTACATCATTTAAGCTCTTTCTCTTGACAGAGATCTATTTACTCTTTTTTGCATGATTCCTCAATGTCAAAACTAAATATCCATTTAATTGATGCTATGACCCATTTTTATTCAAAGCAAGACAGGATTACTACATATCAATGCTATGTACATCCATCAATTACAGTTACCTAGGATATGTATGAACATAATTAGTGAAGTACATGGAAAAAAATTATAAATGGACAAATAGCAGAAAACAATGTGGTTTAGACCTTCCTTAATTTCTATACTTAGATATATAATACAATCACACTTTTTCTCTTAGGAGACAAGTCACTAACAAAAAAATGGACATACCTGAGAGAGAGATAGATAGGTAGTTGTAGGGAAGAGTGAGACAAATATAGACCACAAGGTCATGGATCAATACTGTCAACCTCAAAACATATATAAAAAACAAAAGAAACTATTTTCATTTGCAGCAGTTGTCGACCCAACAACTCTCCACCCACAAGACTCAAAATCCCTAATCGAGGTTCTACACCCAGCTTGACGAGATTAAAACCAGATTCAATTAATTTTTTTAGGCCTTTCTGGCCACAAACCACTGCACCTAACTGGACTAAATTTTTAACAGCTACACTTATTGCCTCATGGCTTAGGGCTTGAGGTCCAAACTTCACTCAGTGCAACCAGGATTTCTTCTCTTAGCTTTTCCATACCTCAGATATTGTCATTGTCTGCTCTAGGAGGACATCATGGATAGTCCTTTGTGGTATGTTTTTGGATACTTATGTCTAGGGTGTTATTTCTAGTAGCACGGAAACTTGTCTAATGCCGCAATGTCCACATCAGTGAGAAAGGTAGGGAAATATTTACTTTTCATCAGGGCTTCCAGTAATATCCAACTTTTCTCTGGATCAGTTGGCCTATGCATAATAAGTGCTAGAGGAAATCTACCTATGGGCTTAGTGAAGTTGTACACTGCTTTACTATGAGGTTTTTACTTGGAAAAATAACTAATCTAACAATCAAATCCCAATTATGGTGGATTCCAAAAACTGGTTGTCTTTAATTAAATAAGCAATAAAGGGACAGAAAAAATCCATTAATACTGCATATTCGCTCATGAAGAGCATCTGGTGGCCCAATTTTCTATGAGAATCTTGGTTGCATGCCACTTGAAGGGCTTGGCATCTTATTTCTTATTCCATGATGCCCTTCAATTTTAGTTGCATTGTAGTTTCTTTGGAGCTAAAGGTTTTCTGGTGCCATTTTTCTAGTTTGGCATCTATGATTGATATAAAATATTGATCATATTTTTCCTATGGAATGCTCGGCTGGGCTTTGTGGTGGGGCCCCTTTTCTCTTATAACACTCTTTCTCATGTGATGATTTCATGATAGGTGATTAATTCTCTATGGGCGCCCTCTCTCTAGCCTATGTATGATGAATATAGAAGTAATCTGACGTTTAGAAGGGCATGAAAACTTGCAGCAGCAAACCAGTCCTTTAGGACACAACAGAAAGGTTACTAGATGGTTTTGAGCTAAAGAAATGTTTCATTATTTGTAGGCTTGAATCAATCTCATCCAACATAAAAGGAAATTGGATTTATTCAGATCCCTACAATGACTTGCACTTTAGTAGGTTGTCATGGTTTTACTCCAGACTTTGGTGCTTGAGATTTGATGGACACCTTCCTGAGTGAAAGTGTTCCTCATCAACAGTTAAAGGTGTGCTTTCTGTGCCACTATTAAAGGAAGAGTCTAGGCCTTCAAATACCCCTGTCTACAACATTATTTTCAAATGCAAGTTTATAGCATGACTACTGAATTTTGATTTTCAAGTCTTCTTACATCTTTGGTAGCCTGTAGACTTGTGGCAGCTTGGCAATAAAGGAGGTTTAACTCCCCATTATTCACCTAAATAATCCTGCAACAAAACAATATTCCAAGTTCATCAAAGTCCAGCGATCCACATGGAGGAGGGTTTGTAATTTTGTACTCATGTCTAGGCTCATTTTGGCGAGAGATTACTATTTAGAACTTCTAACCCTAGATCAAGGGTATGCAATTGCTATTTTGATGGAGCGATCACCTTCTTGACCCCATTTCTTGTCAAATTTAGAGGAGCACTCCATCATTTCATGTTGATGGTGCACTTGTTCATGCTTTTGGAGAATCCATCCCACTTGGGAGAGGTTTAGATTAATTATTAATGGAAGAATCTAGGCTTGCAAATACCCTTTTCTACAAGATTATTTTCAAATGCACCTATAGCATGACTACTAAATTTTGCTGCTCAAGTCTTCTTACATCTTTGGAAGCCTATAGACATACCCTTATAAAGGGGTCAAAATCACAACTTACTTATATTTTCCAAAACCCTAAGAAAAAAATACCAATTATGGGGTGTGCTGGTGAAGATAAGGGTAAAAGCCCCTAAAACTCAGTTGTTGTACAAGAAATAGGATGTTGAGAACTATAATTTCAAATATTAAAAAACTTAAAGAGCTTTGGATAGAGGAAGAAAAATACACACTCCCTATAATACCATGTTATAAAGCATGAGATATAGGATCTATGAGACTTACTGTGGGTGCATTTGCAACAACGAGGTTTATATCCAAGGACATATTGATTCTAAGCAATTATGGGCATAAGTAGGACAAATCTAGTCATGTTTAGGTATTTAAACAACCCTAATTTACAAGTATTCTTAATCTTGGGTCTGAAATGACACCTTTTTCCCATCCAAGCAAAGAAACAACTCAGATTTTGGAAGCCAATCAAACAAAATGTTAAATTATTACAAACAACTCATGTTTTGTATAAAGAGTATGATTAACTAGATGGGTTTGGAACTTGTTTTATGATTGATTACACTTGTAAAGGATAAATAAGGCTCAACAATTTTAGACTTTCCTCTTATTTTTGCACATTACAAAGAATATATGTTGGCATCACTAAGGACATTCATCCCTACATCTAACTTAGGCTTAAAGACTGGCCTAGTTTCTATTTGAGGGTTTAACATATTGGTAAATTTTGGTTTAATTTGAAAAAGGATTCTAAAGCCCCAATGCTTTAAATTTTTCTCCTTCTTCTAGCATTTTGATCAGGGATAGTACCCTTTAAGATTTATTGGATCATGATCAAGGAAATGTTTTAAAAACATTGTTTTTTCAGTCATATTAAGGTTTTATTTAGTGGTCCATATCTATAATCTAATAGGATTGTTAGCCAAGCTTCAATATCAAAATTGATATATGAAATAGTGGTCAAAATATTGTATTTCAACGTCAACCTTTTGGGAACCCTACACTATGCTTTACAATTTAGAAAAGTGATCATCAACTTCAAGTCCTTAAGCTACAGGCCCATGTTATTTTGGAATGCCTCGTAAAATCTTGGAGATCACTCTATTTTGTTGTATACTTACTGTAGATCAGACTCAGAGAACTCCTTTCTCTGTTAGTAATCTATAACCATCAATCAAACCTGAGTATTATTGAGGGTGAAAAAATTTAGACATTTGATTGAAGGAAATAGTACTCTATTTTGATTAATGAAGAGAGCATCCCTATATGCTTTTATCTTTCTCATTAATCCTATTCATTATATACATGTAACAAAGGTAAAAGCTAAAAGCTAAATTTGATCCTAATTACATGAAAATGATCTCTCATCTAGTTGTCATGATAGGAAAACCTGGATTGATTATCTAGCATTGTTAACAATCACTAGTCCATCTTAAACAATACAATCATTATCGCATGTCTGTACTTTGTATGCCCATAATCCCTGTGCAATATATACATATGGTAAATGTCTAAGTTTTTCATTTTGATGATTGTTACTAATGAATTGTTGGCATTTATGCTGTGGAAAATCCATTGCATTACAACATTGGCATAATTAGTAGTGAACACTCTGTTGGAAAGAGATTTGATTTCATCAAACAAATTTACTCAACAAATTGTCACCCAAATTCATATACAAAATTATAATGAGCCATTTCTCAGCCATTGCATTACAACCTTGGTGTAATTAGTAGTGAGCACTCTGTTGGAAAGATATTTTATTTCATACAAACAAATTTATTCAATAAATTGTCACCCAAATTCATATACAAAATTATAATGAGCCATTTCTCAAACCGTTGTACCAAGCTTAGATTCCTTTATTTGGTATCCATCTACTGAGTATACATTCATATGTTGAAACTCTGTGGTTCCATTAACATGTTGTATGATGTATTCTATTTATTATTGGACCATTAAAGAAACAAGTTTGGTTATTAGTACTATTATTCACCATGTATGGATTCTCATGTTTCACACTAATCATATTTTTGTAGGTGTTTTCCTTGCTACTTTATTTGAGTCGAAAAGGGTTAATATGTTAGATAAAATTTTACTCAAATCACAGGAGCAATCAGGTGTGGGAAGAGATTAGATTATTACAAGTATTCTTCTTATGAATCTAAACACTTATCTTGAGAGCTCTTATAGCTTGATACAATGGGAGCATTTACAACTCCAAAAATAGTTTCAGGAACAAGTTGAGAAGAAAGTTTAATGAATGCGTTTGAGTTGGATATGTATTGTTGTTAACATTGGGTATTTACCTGGGTTATTCAGTTGTAAGAATTTGTACATTAATAAAAGGGATTCAAGCATGTGATGGTATTCATATCAATTATGGAGTCTATTAACTGAAATGTGTTTCTCATGTTGGAACCATTTGTCGTTTGTTGATATTGTAAAACCTTGTTAATGGAAGAAGGTCACTGTGAAGTTGCTAAAAAAAATGGATATCTGCAACTGCACCAAGAGTATTGAGGTTCTCTACAACCCACTATGGGGAGATGTTGTAATTTAATGTGGATAATGTTGACATGGATACTATAAACCACATCAAAAAGGAAAAACATGTCATCTTATAAAATTAAAATTTAAAACCAAAATAGATCCATCTTAAACCTAGCTGGGAATCTTGAATATTATACATGGATATCATAATACATATGCTCATATTGACAGACAGAAAGATAGAGTATTAACATATATATATATATAAAGCTTTCAAATTCAAGATGGACATAAGCAGAAGGAAACCTTACTTGGATCCATCTAGTGATAAAGAGCACTGGAATGAAAACCAACAAAACTTGCCATGTGACTAATGATATGATAAATATCATTCCTATGACATCAGATCCCAAAGATAAAAAAACGTTGTAGGCCCAAGCTATGTCTACATCTAACAAGGCTGTAGGCCCAAGCAAAGACATAAAGGCTTTTGGTTAGAATCAAGAAAAAGGTTTCAAGCCCAAAATTTGAAGTTGTTTGAACAGAAACATATAGGGAAATATTTTCTTAACCAGATTAGAACTCTTCCCACAGGTGTGGTATCTAAAAGGGCCATGGGTGCCTTGAATATTGAATTGATCATTGTATATAAAAAGGCCTTTGAAGCTCGCAAGCTCTACAAGATAAGAAGTCAATCCCTTCCTGTCACATCCCCATGCCTCCAACCGGTGAAGAGGATGCGATCACCGTGTCGTTAACCATCCGGGCTAAGAGCCCCATGAACATATGTATGCACTAAATTATTGAAAGAGAATGCTGAGAGGAAATGCATTGAACTAAAACAGCCACATATGCAATTAAACATCATACACAACGAAAATCAACAGCATTCAGACATGCATTCATTTACATGTTCATCATCTACATTAACAGAAATTATGGTTGCAGAAGTAAAATGGGACAGATCACTTATCTTATGATGAACTCGATCCGCAACCAGCTACGCCGCTGCAACATTCCACCCAACCATAGGCTAGTGTGCTCAATCTCTCAGCAGTGCTGTCACCCCTGAGCTGGGCATGATTCTCCAAGGAATAAGGGAACTAGCAGGCTGACACATAGCCAAGTATACACAAACATAGCCAAGCCAACACAGTTGGGTTTATCAGGCCATCCAAGAGTGGGAAAGGCTTAATGCTAAGCTGGCGAGCTCATTACAGAGCCAAGAACATCTACACCAGAACTAGCCTGACCTCTAAGACACCCAAACACACCCAACACAAGGAATCAGTCCCTTCTCTGCTACATAGTCCCTCAGGCCCTGCATTCCCTTCCAGTGCTATTCAGGGGTGATGGAGAAGAAGGCCATCCCTCTAGCTTTGTCTGTGTGGTTTCCAGCCACCAGGTTTATCAAGCAAACCAAGCCCCCATCCCTGCTCCCAACACAGTCCGAAGACCAACCATTGCACTCGGGCATTAATCAACTGATACAACTTAAGACAGGGAAGACAATTCCTGAGTCATTCTTGGCCCTATCGTGGACAAAATGACTCTCAAGCGAATTTGAAACAGTCCCCAAAATGTAAGGAAGACCACAGTAATCACAGCCAACAATGTGGGGAAAATCAACGACCCAATCTGAGCAGTGAGGTCGCCAAGGAACTTACATAGTCCACGAATGGAAAGACAACCAAATTCACAGCATGGGGAAGACCACAACAATCACAACATGAGGGAGACCACATACACACAACAAATCTTGAGGAGAACGGTGACAACCATGGCTCACGGGAAGAACAACGGTTCCAATTTCAACATTAAAATGGCAGGAAACAATTACACGACCATACCAGTCTGTGAGATAGCCGAAAATGTGAATGGCCCTTCACATCAATTCGTGGATGAAAGAGAACGGCTCTCAGCTCGTTGCATCAATCCGAAAGCCAGGAAAATTCCTGTCCGTGAGGCACCTGAACGGACATTGGTCTTGCGGGAAGATGAACAACAATAGAGAAATGCCGATCTCAAGTGCGTGAGAGCTTCAGCACTATCGTGGAGAGAATGGTATCCTTCGTGGGTGATCCCATTCGTTTATCCTGGGCATAGTGGAGTCAACCATGGTGGAGTGTGCGTGTGGGTGAGGACTGCTAGTCCTACAACCCCACTACCAAAGATAATAACTGCCTCAACCACCAGCATCCATTCTTCAATGAAAGTGGTTGGGTAGAGCAAGGAAAGAAGACACATGGATTTTCACCCCATTGGCCAAGGTTTGACAAATTCCCCCACATCCTTATCCTTGTGAAAATCATGCCCCTTTCTCATTTTAGTTGCCACGATCGTAGCTGGTTGGGTTCATTTAATTAATTATAGATGCATATTTACATGATGACAAACATAATATATGCTGCATGCCCCAATATACCATCGGTGACAATTTAAATCCTGAAACATATCATAACCAATCGATGGTGGGGCCTTGGCCTTTAGCTCCACACCATGATTATTACAATATATACATCATATACACCTAATGTAACGGGTTCAAAACTGGGGTGTGACATTCCCCTCCCCCTTCAATAGCACTGTCCTCAGTGCTTACAAAATTGAACAAAATGCTACACTTGTATCGCCTTAGTGTTCCGCAAAGTTGAACAAAAATGGGTGTTCCAATCGCATGGCATCCTCCAACTCCCATGTAGCCTCTTCAGGTCCGAAGTGCTCCCATTGCACCTTTACCTGCCCTATGGCTTGGTTCTGAAGCATTGTGACCTTCCTGTCGAGGATGCGCATTGGCTCGATTCGGAACTCTCCCTCGGGTTGCACCTGAATCACATCCCAATTTATCACATGGTTAGGGTCATGTACATATTTCTTAAGCAAAGAAACATGAAAAACATTATGAGCTCTAGTGCTAGCAGGAAATGCAAGTCTATATGCAACTGGCCCTATTATTTCAAGCACTTCAAACGGCCCACAGTATGTCGGTGACAAATTGGCACAACTACCAAGCTTCAAGGAATTATTCCTTGCTCTCACTCTAAGGTAGACATGATCCCCAACACTAAACTCCCTGTTCACCCTATGCTTATCTGCATATCTTTTTTGTATGTCCTGTGCTACTTTCATCTTCTGCCTGATCTTTACGACCTCTTGCTCTATTTCCTTGAGCAATTCTGGCCCAAGCACAATCCTGTTCACTGGATTATCCCAAGTCACTGGTGTCCTACACCTTCTTCCATACAAAGATTCATACAGACTCATCCCCAAGGATGCTTGATGTCCATTATTATAAGAAAACTCTACCAAATGTAAGTAATCTTCCCACTTGGTCGGTTTTTCCATCACGTACATGTGAAGCATATCTTCAAGCACCTGATTAAATCTCTCTGTCTTCCCATCTGTCTGAGGATGGTACGCAGTGCTAAAGTTTAGCTTTGTACCCAAATCTGCAAACAACCAGTTCCAAAAGTTGGAAGTGAACTTGACATCTCTGTCAGATACTATTTCCTTCGGCATTCCATACAATTTGAATATCTCCTTCATGAAGATCTTTGCAATGTCATCCGTCTGATGCGTAGAATTAACCGGCATAAAATGTGCTGCCTTAGTCAACTTGTCTACCACAACCATGATGGAATCATGTTGTCTCCAAGTGATTGGAAATCCTGTAATAAAATCCATGGAAATAACTTCCCATTTCCATTCCGGAACTGGTAAAGGCTGCAAGAAACCTGCTGGATGTTGATGCTCAACCTTTACCCGTTGAAATTTTATACATCTTGAAATGTACTCAGCCATGTCCTTTTTCATTCCTGGCCAAAAGTACTGCTTTCTAGCTATAGCAATTGTCTTCTGATATCTTGGGTGACCAGAATATGGAGCTTGATGGATCTCATCCATAACAACTCTCCTCAAATCTGCTACATCCGGAACATAAATTCTATCTTTATAAGTGAGAAGTCCATCTTCTGCCAATTTATATCCCTCATATCTCTTCTCAAGGATTTGCTGCTGCAATTTGTCCTTGACCTGCTCATACAATTCATCTCCAACAACATGATCAACAATCTGCTGCCTCAAATCTGATTGGAAAATACTAAGAGATGCCACATGCATTTCCTGCACTTTCCTACTGAGGGCATCAGCTATCTTATTCTCCTTTCCCCTTATCTTCTTGATTTCAAAATCAAACTCACATAAAAATTCCAGCCATATTGCTTGTCTAGCATTCAAAGTAGGCTGATCAAATAGATACTTCAGACCACAATGGTCTGTCCTGAGCTCAAATCTCCTACCCATCAAGTAATTCCCCCACATCTTGAGAGCATGTACTATGGCTGCAAGCTCTAGATCATGAGTGGCATATTTCTTCTCATGTTCCTTCAGCTTTCTTGACTCATAACATATCACGTGGTTGTCCTTCATAAGGACTCCTCCAAGCCCTTGTCCGCATGCATCGGTACACACCACAAAATCCTTTTCTGGATCTGCAACTTTCAATACTGGTGCACTAGTGAGAATACTCTTCAACCTCTAGAAACTTTCTTCACACCTCGATGTCCATTCGAAATTCATCCCCTTCTTTTGAAAAGAAGTGATGGCATGTGCAACTTTGGACAATCCCTCAATGAATCTCCTATAGTATCCTGCAAGTCCCATAAAAGATCTTACATCTGTCACATTTCTTGGAGTAGGCCAATTCACAATGGCTTCTATCTTTTCAGGGTCCACAGATATACCCTCCTCTGAGATAATGTGACCCAAATACTGAATTCTATCTCTATAGAATTCACACTTGCTCAGTTTTGCATATAGCTGATGCTCCCTGAGCAAATTCAATGTCAATCTCAAATGCTCTTCATGCTCTTCCTCATTCTTAGAATAAACAAGAATGTCATGAAGGAAAACAAGAACAAACTTGTCCAAATACCTGCTGAAGACACTATTCATAAGGCACATAAATGTAGCTGGTGCATTTGTGAGGCCAAATGGTACCACTACAAACTCATAATTCCCATACATTGTCCTGAAGGCGGTCTTATGAATGTCCTCATCCTTGATTCTCACCTGATGGTAACCAAACCTCAAGTCAATCTTGGAAAATACCTTTGCTCCTATCATTTGATCAAAGAGGTCATCAATCCTAGGCAAAGGATATTTATTCTTCACAGTAACCTTGTTCAATTGTCTATAATCAATACATAACCTGAGTGTACCATCTTTCTTCTTTAAAAAAAAAACCGGTGCTCCCCAAGGAGACACACTCGGTTGGATATACTTCTTTTCCAACAGCTCTTGCAATTGCATCTTCAACTCTAGCATCTCCGGTATACTCATCTTGTAGGGTTCCTTGGACACTGGTGCTGCTCCTGGCACAATTTCAATTGTGAATTCAATGTCCCTTTTTGGAGGAAGCCCTAGAATCTCATCAGGAAACACATCTTTGAATTCCTGTAACACCTGATATTCCTCCAACCGAGGAGTTTCATCTTTTGTTTCCTCCAAAATCTGAGCTGCATACAACTGGAAACCCTTCCTACAGAACTTCTTTAACTGCATTGCTGAAACCTGCCGTAATGAAATCACCTTTGGAATACCTTTCACAACCACGAGGTTCCCTTCTTCATTCATGCATTCAAAATTCTTATTGTAACAATCAAGCTTCACCCTGTGAGCTTCTAACCAATCCATTCCAATGAGAACATCATAGGAACCAAGCGGTAGAACATTCAGATCTACACACATGACCAATCCATTCATGACCAATGGACATTTCTCTACCACTTCACTAACCTTTCTCTTAGTTCCAGTAGCTAGCTAAACTAACCAAGACTTTCTATGCTTTACTTTCTTAAAAGCACAGTTCTCCACTACTCTAGGAGTAATGTAACTGTGCGTAGAACCGGGGTCAATCAAAATAGAAACAGATTGCTCAACAATCTTACCTGCTACTTCAACCACAGCTGATTGGTGATCTGCTTGGCGGTCCTCCAGTCCTGCATAAATCTTGGGTACTGCCCTTGCTTCTTGAATGTTATAAGCTAGCCTGGCACTCTCATTCTTGAGTGGGAAATTCCTATGCATGTGGGGTCCTCCACATTTCCAACATTGGAGTGGTCCTCTATTCTGCTATGGATCCTTAGG
This sequence comes from Pseudotsuga menziesii, assembly GCA_001517045.1. Taxonomy (NCBI): domain Eukaryota; kingdom Viridiplantae; phylum Streptophyta; class Pinopsida; order Pinales; family Pinaceae; genus Pseudotsuga; species Pseudotsuga menziesii. Next base: position 45,296 of record LPNX010751388.1, on the reverse strand, counting down.
ATTTTCTCCTATCACTCCAACTGGTTTACTTGCAGCTTGAGATGGATGCTTCTGTTGATTCCTGAAGTTAGAAGGTTTGAAACCTTTCTTTCTTTGGTCGAACTTCTCATTCTTCTTGTCTCTCCATGCCTTATGGTAATCTAGCTTACCTTTGCTTTGCTCATAGCAATACTTATCTTTTCTTATTGTTTCTTCAAGAGTTCTAGGTTCATAAAACTCAATTCTATCTTTGTAAGACTGAGGTAATCCACTCAGAAAAAGATAGACCTTCACCTTTTCATCTCTGATGTGACCGACATACCTCAACATCTCCAAAAACTTATTTGCATACTCTTCCATGGTCTGCTGTCCCAACCTCAACTCATGGAACTCCTTAATCTTGTCATCATAATACCTGTGAGATAGGTATTTCTCCTTGAAATACTTCTTGAATTGTTTCCACTTCAGTTTCCTTTCACTGATCCTCTTTACTTGCTTGAAGTGTTCCCACCAAATGGATGCTCTTCCATTCATATTGAATATGGCAACTCTTGCCTTCATGTTTCCTAAATAGTCATGCACTTGAAAGTACTTCTTTATCCCAAGAAGCCAAGCCTTAGCCTCTTGTCCAGTCTTTACCTCACCATCGAATGTAGCAGGTTTAGGTTTCTTAAATTCATCTCGAGAGTGATCCCTATGGTGTCTCTTTCTTTTATTTTTATGAGAAGAAGAACTTGAATCCCCACTAGATTCTTCAGAATCAGATGATCCACTATAATTCCTTCTCCTTCTCTTGGTACTGCTCTTACTGCCTTCTGGTCTTGCTGTACCTCGTCCAGAATCTATCTTCCTTTTCAAGTCTGTCAAACTCTGCAGCATTGCAGCATTCAACTGATGCTGCTCTTCCTGGGCTTTGATCAAGCTTCTCATGGTGGCTGCAACATCTAACAGTGTTTCTTGGAATCTCCTTCCATTAGACTCTATGTCATCATTTCTATTATGGGAATTTTCTCCCATGGCATCTTCTGCTTGCTCATAGGAATCCCGAGCATCATATCCATCATGGGTTCTCATAGCTGAACCACCACTTACTTACCAAACTTCCCTACCTGGAATACTTCCCTTGAAAGTGACTACGATTGTGCAAACGTGTTAATAACACAAATGTTAGATGCATAACATTGATATAAACTAGCATTACTTACCTTCTCCTAGAATAATTATAAAATTACAAGTTAACCCAAAAACAAAATTTTCTTCCTCAAGAGCGTCTGTCTGAAGGGGACGACGGGGGTCAAGGGGGCTTGCCACTACAGGGCGGGTTGAGGGCAGCGCTGTCATTTTTTTTTTTTTTTGTAAATATTTAATTTTTAGGCAATCTAGTGCATTAGATCGCTGCTACTTTTCTCCTTTTCATCCCATGAAAATACACTGAAAAACCACTGAAAATCCTTTGAAAAATAGCTGAATTTTCCTTTGTTCAATCGGGTCTCTTCCCCAATTATTCTTCTACAGAATCGGCTCCTCTTTCCAATTATTCTTCCGCAAAATCAGCTCACGAAACTCTTCCTCCTTTCAATCGGCGTCGGCAGCCTTTGTAGTCGGAAACCGTAACGCTTTTGCTTCCGCAACGGTGGCTCCTGAAACAATTTCTCCTTTCGATCAGCGTCGGTAGCATTTCTAATCGGAAGTCGTAACTATTTTGCAATGGCGGCTCCTGAAACACTTTATCCTTCTGATCAGCATCGGTAGCCTTTCTAATCGGAAGCCGTAACGCTTTTTTTTCCGCAACGGTGGCTCGCGAAACGATTTCTCCTTCCGATCGGCGTCGGCAGCCTTTCTAATCGGAAGGTGTAACGCTTTTGTTTCCACAATGGTGGCTCCCGAAATGGTTTCTCCTTCCGATCGGCGTCGGCAGCCTTTCTAATCGGAAGCCGTAACGCTTTTGATTCTGCAACGGTGGCTCCTAAATGCTTTCTCCTTCCGATCGGTGTCGGCAGCCTTTCTAATCGGAAGCCGTAATGATTTTTCTTCCGCAACGATGGCTCCTAAAATGCTTTCTCCTTCTGATCGGCCGCCCTTTACTTAGAAAAATTTTAAAACTTGTTGCGGCGTCGGAGGTCTTTTCCATCGGGTGTCTATTCATTTAGACTTCCGCAACGGAGGACGCCTACTTCACAAACTCTTCCGCAATGGCGGAAGTTAACTTCACAAACTCTTCCGCAACAGTGGAAGTTAACTCTGTTAATTGTTTCAATGCGGAACACTTAGTCAAAATTTTCGTGGCTTTCTCCAAACGATTCCAGCATCAGGCATGCTTTCGCTTAGTGCTTCCGTAATGGCAGAAGTCCTTCTGCCTAGCTCTTCCACAATGGCGGAAGTCTTTCCGCTAGTGGCCCGACCTCTCAACACTTAGACCATTTTATTTTGAATTTTTACCAGTCGTCCACTGATTTCTGCTGGGCAGAATGAGATACAACCTCTGTTAGTTGCTCCTTCTTGGCCCATAGAGGTCCATTGTTGCAACCTGAGGCTCTGATACCATACTGTCATGTCCCCATGCCTCCGACCGACGAACAGGACGCGATCACCATGTCGTTAACCATCCGGGATAAGAGCCCCATGAACATATGTATGCACTAAATTACTGAAAGAGAATGCTGAGAGGAAATGCATTGAAGTAAAATAGGCAAATATGCAATTAAACATCATACACAGCGGAAATCAACAGCATTCAGACATGCATGCATTTACATGTTCATCATCTACATTAACAGAAATTATGGTTGCAGAAGTAAAATGGGACAGAGCACTTATCTTAGGATGAACTCGATCCGCAACCAGCTACGTCGCTGCAACGTTCCACCCAACCATAGGCCAGCATGCTCAATCTCTCAGCAGCACTGCCACCCCCGAGCTGGGCATGATTCTCCAAGGAATAAGGGAACTAGCAGGCTGACACATAGCCAAGTATACACAAACATAGCCAAGCCAACACAGTTGGGTTTGTCAGGCCATCCAAGAGTGGGAAAGGATTAATGCTAAGCTGGCGAGCTCATTACAGAGCCAAGAACACCTACACCAGAACTAGCCTGACCTCTAAGACACCCAAACACACCCAACACAAGGAATCAGTCCCTTCTCTGCTACATAGTCCCTCAGGCCCTGCATTCCCTTCCAGTGCTATTCAAGGGTGATGGAGAAGAAGGCCAGCCTTCTAGCTCTGTCTGTGTGGTTTCCAGCCACCAGGTTTATCAAGCAAACCAAGCCCCCATCCCTGCTCCCAACACAGTCCGAAGACCAACCATTGCACTCAGGCAATCAATCAACTGATACAGCTTAAGACAGGGAAGATAATTCCTCAGTCATTCTTGGCCCTATCGTGGCCAAAATGACTCTCAAGCGAATTTGTAACAGTCCCCAAAATGTAAGGAATACCACAGCAATCACAGCCAACAACGTGGGGTAAATCAACGACCCAATCTGAGCAGTGAGGTCACCAAGGAACTTACACAGTCCGTGGATGGAAAGACAACCAATATCACAGCATGGGGAAGACCACAACAATCACAACATGAGGGAGACCACATCCACACAACAAATCTTGAGGAGAATGGCGATGAACATGACTCACAGGAAGAACAACGGTTCCAATTTCAACATTAAAATGGCAGGAAACAATTACACGACCATACCAGTCTGTGAGACAGCCGAAAACGTGAACGGCCCTTCACAGCAATTCATGGATGAAAGAGCACGGCTCTCAGCTCGCTGCATCAATCCGAAAGCCAGGAAAATTCCTGTGTGTGAGGCACCTGAACGGACATTGGTCCTGCACAAAGATGAACATCGTGTGGATGAACAACAATAGAGAAATGCCGATCTCAAGTGTGTGAGAGCTTCAGCAATATCATGGAGAGAATGTTATCCTTCGTGGGTGATCCCAATCATTTTTCTTGGGCATAGTGGAGTCATCCGTGGTGGAGTGTGCGTGTGGGTGAGGACTGACAGTCCTGCCACCCCAATCCCAAAGATAATAACTACCTCAACCACCAGCAGCCATTCATCAATGAAAGTGGTTGGGTATAGAAAGGAAATAAGACACATGGATTTTCACCCCATTGGCCAAGGTTTGACAAATTCCCCCACATCCTTATCCTTGTGAAAATCATGCCCCTTTCTCATTTTAGTTGCTGCGATCGTAGTTGGTCAGGTTCATTTAATTAATTATAGATGCATATTTACATGATGACAAACATAATATATTCCACATGCCCCGATATACCATCGGTGACAATTTAAATCCTAAAACATAGCATAACCAATCGATGGTGGGGCCTTGGCCTTTAGCTCCACACCATGATTATTACAATATATAAATCATATACATCTAATGTAACAAGGTCAAAACCAGGGTGTGACACTTCCATAGACAAAAGCTCCACTACATAATGAAATGCTTGCATATACTCCTACCAAAAGACCGTTGTCAACATTTGGATTTAGTATTGTTGATGCAAGCCAATAGTTGGATGATACTTGGCCAACAACAAAAGCTCCTTGAGATAGTACAACATAGAGGAGGAGTAATTCCCCTCCTACTACACGAAAGTAATCACAATATGGTTGCAATCCGACATCTCCCTTTTCTTTCTCTTCTTCTGCAATCTATTTCCCTATGTTAATAGAAATATCTGCTACACTTTCTTCTCCTACCAGTACACTTGCACTTTGCATCTTCGAAAGTTCTAATTGGATTATGTTAGTTTGTTGAGATCCAAATGAAGCAGGATAATTCATTGGGTTAGCAGAAGTCATGGTTTCCATATGTGCATTTACAAGTTGCTCAAATGTTTGTCCCGTGACTAATATTTTCTCATAGCCCCTGACTTGATTGGTTTCTCCACCTTGCATGACCTGTGAAGATAGATGAAATATGCCACAACATTCAGAACTCCAAAAGAAAGAGTAACTTGTAAGAAACCTTGACATTTCATAAAGTGAATTTTCTGATTAAGTGTATAGAATGTGGAATATTCTCTTACAAGGATGATCTAGATGTATATCAGTGGCCACCCGCCTATTCCATTGGCTCAAAACAATTGTCCATTGTGGCAGTTTCCTAGTTATTTTTTTAGACTTTTTGGGGTCCCAAACTTCTAGGGTTGTTTTGAGGCCCTAAATGACATTTTTTGGTGATTCGATGCCAAATGGTAGTCACATACATGCATTTCATTGACCAAAAGTTATAAATCTTAGATATACCTTTCCAACGAGCTCTCAAATGCCCAAATCATAGATCGTATGCAAAAGTTATGACCCCAGGAAGTTGACTCTTCAACTTACCACCTTGGGGCCGCAAAATTTATGACTGTTCATCTTCTAGAGTTACGTTTTGGACTTTTGGGGTTCTCACCCTCAGTATTATTATAAATAGGACCATTTGGCCTCATTTTGTATTCAGCTTGGCATGAATGAGCGTAGCAGCCACATCTCTTCTCAGAGATAGCTACCACCATTCTAGCAATTGTATTACAGTCTGTTCTATTTCTGCAATTTAATAGATTATGTGTTTACTGTATCTTTGTTATCTTTGCAAAATGTCTATTATAATGAATTTGTATATTTTCTTCCATTTTGTTCACACATAAATCTAGATCAGTGGTATCAGAGAAATCTTCTCTTTGATTGTTTCTCAGCGCATGTCCTTGACGAGGTCCGAGTATAGAGAGTTTGGTCTCGAACTAGTTTGACTTGATCATTCTCGCTGTCCCAAATGACCTCCCATGGTGGAAGAAAATAGAGACGACGGAGAAGGAGATCCTATTAAGTCACTGCTTGAGGAATCCCTCGAGTGACAAAGGAATGAGATGATGGATAGTTTCGCCCAAATCCTTCTGCGAATGTCGGCAACGGCAAGTGCATATTCAATGAGCAGTCGGTTTGAGGATGCAACTCCCTTTAATGTAAAATTTAAATTTGATATTTCTTTATTTGAAGGCAATATCGATGTAGATGCCCTAGATAATTGGTTGAATGTTCTATAAGGGTATTTCTCTATCCATAATTTTTTCGACAGAGAAAAGATCACCTTTGCGCTCCTTAAGGAATTCCCCCATGTCCAAAATTGGTGGGGTACTTATTGTGAGCAAAACTCATCAGATGAGTCTGGAATGTTTGAAACAAATCCCACTTGGTCCTATTTCATAAATGTCGTTAGGGAATAGTATTATGCTATGGGGAACTATGATGACCAGTACACAAAATGGACCATTCTGCGTCAAGAAAGGGACCAGATGGTGTCGGAGTACACCAACAAATTTCATACCTTGCATACAAAGCTGAGTATCATGGACTTTGAGTGACACCTGATTCTGAAATATCGTAGTGGTCTTCATCGGTACATCTAAACTAAGATGGACTTACTCAACATCTCTTCACTTGGATTCACCTATCAGTATGCTATCAAAATCAAGGAGAAATTTTGACAAAAGAATAAGCAAGACTCTGGACCTGCACACCCACTGCAGAAGCAAGGAAAGGGAAACCATGGCCCGTAAAACACAAGACAAGGAAAGGACAACCAATCCCTACCACAAGCAAAGAAGGGAGATGGAAAGACAAAGAAGGACACCTGTAAGTGGTGCAAATTTCATAAAATCCCTTGGTGCAACACTGATGAATGTCGCTCAAAGCAGTCATTAGTGGCCGAGATCAAATTGTCAGAATCAGATCTTGATTTTGATTCCAAACCCAATGCCACAGTCGCATACAATGGGAGGAAAATCATTGATGCAGACCCCACCACCAATGTTGCTACTATACATATTCGACTAGAGAATGCTGAAGAGTCAGAGATAGAGGAGCACCTATTCCACTTGTAGATGTGGGTGAATGGGATGCCTCTACATTTTTTTGTTGACAACAGCAACCAAAAGAACCTGATCTCAGCCGAAGTCATCAAGAAATTGGAGCTTTCGACAACACCACACCCGCAACCTTACATCATCGGGTGGCTAATCCAAGGACGAGGCATATGCATTACTCAACAATGCCTCCTACCATATGGCATTAATATTTTCAAATACGAGGTACTGTGTGATGTGGCCCCACTTGAAGTCTGTGATGTTCTTTTAGGACAACCATATATGTGGAAGCATCATGTTGTATATGAGTCACGGCCTCATAGTGGCATTGTTACTTTGGGAGGAAAACTCTATCGAATACCAAAGACTATTGCACCTAACAAAGTATCACAAGGTAGGAATATAAGCTCCCACATCAAAAAAATATTCCTCTTCACAATTGCATCTGAAGGAGAACATAAGATCACAGAGACCTCTACACCTCTGCACATGGTGTCTCTGCTCATCAGATACAAGAAGAAGATAGAGCCATTGTTTCCTCATCTATTCGAGTACCTCTACGATGCAAGGCCATGCATTCAAGGTGCTCATCCAGAAACAAATCATCCATACAACAATTACATCACTCTCGGGATGTCAAAGAAAGGAAGCCTCTTCACTTAAGCAAATGTCGCACCAGAAGATCAACTCAACACATAGTTCGAGAGATGATACGGGATTCGATGCAATGGAGACCATTGCTTTCTAAGGATGGAGGATTGATCTATATGGATATAGGTGGCCACCCACCTATAACACTGGCTCAAAACAATTGTCCATTGTGGAATTTTCCTAGTTATTTTTCTACAGTTTTCCATGTCCCAAACTTTCGGGGCCGTTTTGAGGCCCTAAATGATGTTTTTTGTGATTTGGGGCCCAATGGTAGACACAAACATGCATTTTGTTAACCAAAAGTTGTAAATATTAGATATACCTTTCCAACAAGCTATCGAACACCCAAATCAGAGATCGTATGCAAAATTTATGACCTCGGGAAGTTGACTGTTCAACTTACCACCTTGGGGCCACAAACTTTATGACGATTCATCTTCTAGGGTTATGTTTTGGACTTTTGGGGTTATCACCTTTGGTATTATTATAAATAGGCCCATTTGGCCTCATTTTGTATTGAACTTGGCACGAATGAGCGTAGCCACCACATCTCTTCTCAGAGATAGCTACCACCATTCTAGCAATTCTATTGTAATCTGTTTTATTTCTGCCATTTAATAGAATATGTGTTTACAGTATCTTTGTTATCTTTGAAAAATGTCTATTATAATGAATCTGTATATGTTCTTCCATTTCATTCACACATAAATCTGGATCAAAGGATTTTATCGGAAGCAGGAAGAAATTCTACTTGATGGGTGACTAATACTACTGTTTTCATTGCCAATGCTCCCATCACTGTATAAGTGATGTGAATGATAATTACAGGGACAATTTTAAACAAATTTAGTTTGATAAATGAAGGACTATAATAAGTATTGGGAAGGGTAGGTTTTAGGATATTCTCAGATTTTGGAAGGAGTTGTGAAGCTCGATGATGTATATTTTGATTTCATTCTTGAAATAACAATATAACGATTTTTTCCATGGAAAAAAAATAAGTCCTAAAAGTGAAATACAGCACAAGCCTAGTATAATTAACCTTATTGCCATCTCAGTCATAATACAATTTATAGTAGTCTTATTGCTTCTTAGATCTTAGAAATATAGCAGTCTTCTTGAATGTATCTCACCATACATTTGTTACTTTTATATCTACTTTTCCTTCAGCATATATGGCATTGTGCTTCTAGCTATGGATCTATATATGAATGCATATGGCATACTGTGACTTCTATAAGGAATGTCACAAACTCTAAGGGAGTTTACCATCAAAATCTTGTGTGTGTGTGTCTGTGTTATTGAAGTAAGATCAAATACTAATTCCCTCGACAGGCATTTCACCTCAAATTTCAACAACTACCCTATTTTTTCACATTTCCATTCAAGTCAGGACTCAGTGAATGTGTATTTTATATTACAGCGTTTGTCAGAAATCAACCTTTGGGGTATATTAAATGTGTACACAACATCAATCATAGGTTGACAAATATCACATAATTTGTAACAAATAAACACTTACGGTATATTAAATGTGTATGTAACAGTAATCACGGATTGATTAATATTTACATAATAGGTAACAAATAAACCCTTGAGGTATATATTAAATGTGTATACAACAACACTCATAGATTGATTGATATTAAATAATTGGTATGAAATAAACCCTTGGGGTATATATTAAGTGTATTTGATAGTACTCATTGACTTATAAGAAGGTAGGGAGCTGGATTTTGAGCAAAGAATAGGTGTCCAGCCTCCTCTACTTCCTCGATGACAACTCAACATCCTTGACATTGTTGGAGCAGAGTCCCGCAGCTACAAGAAAAGCTGCCATTTTGCCGGATAGACAATTTGGCGAAGACGAAGAGATAAGGTAAATATACGATGTCGTAGCATGTTTCTAGCTGCAGAGCAGAGCCAGAAACCGTGACTGTTGGGACAGAGAAGTCAAGAAAGGCGACAGTACCTGAGCGGCCGAGAAGAGAGAGCTCAACCACTGCATTGAAGGCAGCGGTGAAGATAGGAGGTCTCAGCTACCCTCATAAAGGAAAAGAAGTGACGAGGACAAGGTATTGAAGACAAAAGATAGAATAAGGGAAGCAGTGCATAGTACCCATGGTCAGCACTGGGAAGCATGGAAGACTGCAGAGAGCAGTGGTGTGATGAAAAGCAGCTACGCCAAGTACAGATATGCCGACTGTCACTAATTAGGGTTTTGGGTTACTGTTGGGATAGGACCATAGTGTTGTAATGGTGAGACCTTTGGGCCGCCTATAAAGGGATGTATTTTGTATTGTAAAAGGTTGGCATTTTGGGCATTTTAAGCCATCCAGCTAGTCAGTATTTCTGGAGCTATTCAGACATCAGAGAGTCTGAGGTCCAGTAGACTGTTAGCTCAGTGTATGTTGTATTGTAACAATCTGCAGGGATTGACAGAGAGAGAGAGAGAGAGAGTATATTGTAAGAAGGCAATATAGAGAAGAGATCTAAGAGAGAAGGGATCCAGGCTGTGTGCGGAGTTACCCAGAAGATCTCTAGCTGCATATGCGGTACAACATAACTGTGTACCTCTCTCAAGTTATAATATAGAAACACAGTTCTGTGGATGTAGCTTCTATCCTGGAAGTGAACCACGTAAAATCAGAGTGTTATGTGATTGATTCATGTGATTGTATTTACTTGTTATATCTGTCATTCATTACATGAACTTTGCTTACAGTAAATGTATGTATGTGTTATTCAGTTCACATCATATTAAAAGGGTAAATGCAAGTTGAAGTCTTTAAGTATTTTGTATAAGAGTTTGTATAAGTTTCACTCAAGACAGTTAAGAGTCGCAGTATAAAACAGCCTTGTGTATTGAGTCCTGCAAGTTGAACACCAGTACGCTAAGTACGCTGAGTCGCAGCGGTAGGATATCGCAGGGAGGCGATATCGCACCATCAGAGGAGCTGTGGTGCATGGTACCACAGATTGAGGATCGAGCATAGGAGAGAGTTACGTGTTGCCCAAGACGCGGCGATGCGATAAGGACTAGAGTCATCACGAATAAGAGGAAACTGCGCATTGCATAGAGGAAAGAGACATCTCGCGGGCTAAGAAGAGCTGGGAGATGGACACAGGATGCCATACAGAACCTGGTCAAGACACTTGAGTCTTTGGCCAACCCATAAGGATCACTTCGGGTGAGACTTCAGGCCGCTCCGCGGTCTGTTTCCGAAAGGGCCAGTGAGCTAGGGGTGTTGTTGGTACATGATTGTAAACTCGGGTCCGCCCACACAACCAACAAATGGTTTCGTTGTCGGTTTTGAACAAACTGAGCACTGATGTTCTGGTGGCGTCCTACTAGAGACGAACTCAATGAGTGGGTTTGGTCTAAGGAGAAAGAGTTTTCTGAACACAAGAACAAGAGTCCTAGACTGAGTACAGAAGACTGGTTACAAAAACATATCGTTACAGACCTGCATGCGATATTTTTTTTCCACCTTTGGAAACGAGCTTTACGACTGGTTATCAAAGTTGACTGATACGAGCATATTCAAGAAGAAAAGAAACATTGTCTGGACACCGGAGCTGATTCAGACTGTGAAGAACCTTGATAATCCTATTACGAGGACAGTAGACTTCTGTCTTGCGAGTGTACTAAAAGGCTTCGTCACAGAGTTTGCAATTGAACAGAGAAAAAGCTTCAACGAGGATAAGTGGTACTTCTTCAAAGGATATCATGGTAAGTACCTAAAATCTTTAAACTTGTCCATTAAGATGTTATTACATGAAAAAGGAACAATGGATCTAGTTTCATATGAATAAGTAAAGATAGTAATGTCACAAGAGTTTGAAAGTGATTTTGATGACATTGGATGTACACGTAGTGGAAAGAAATACAAAGTAGATTTCAGCTTTCCCATATTTGAAGACAGTTCAGATAATACTAGACAACAGAGTCAAAGTACCATAGAAAGAACAGAAGGGGGTATCCCTTACCACCCTTATACCCCACAGAAACAGATCGAGACTCATAACAATCCCGTAGGAACTCCATCTAGTAGCTCCCAGACAGTACATACTACCACTACATCACCTCCACCTACACCATCGAGTGGTAGTAACACAACAAATCAACATCCAACACGTAGAAATAGAATGGGGGATGATATGAAGCTACCTATATTTAAGGGTACGGGGGCAGAGGACCCATAGCAACATTGATTTCTATGTGAAGCCATGTGGACCATTAAAGAAATCAATGATGATAATAGTAAACTTGTACAGTTGGTCACCACACTGAGAGAAAAAGCCTTAACATGGTATATGAAGTATACCTCAACAGTACCCAGAATACTTGTCCAGGACAGGACCGCCATTATTAAAGAGTTTAAGAAACCTAAGTCTGATTCACAGTGCATTATAGAGCTCAAAGACATCAAACAGTTACCTACAGAGTCAGTGTGGGACTTCGATCAGAAATTTAAAGCCCTTATAGACCAAGTCAGCTTTGAGTTTGCAGCGGAGCAGCATAAGGAATCATTTATTTCAGCACTACTCCCTCACATCATACTACCATTAATGCAGTAGAAACTCCAGATGCAGGATGACGCATTGGAGATGGCGATGAAACTAGAGGCTTCACCTCTAGCCGAAACCAGCACAGGTATGACAAATCTGCAAAACCAGTTGGCTAATCTCACGATACAGATGCATGAGCTTAAGAAAGGGAAAGAGGTTGCGCAAGAAATATGGTGCGTAAAGTGTAAAGCACAAGGCCATACTAAAGATAATTGTCCAGTATTTGTAGAATATATAGCAACCGTGGCTCCTAACCCCTTACCACAGACCCACGGGCCGTGGTGTGAAATATGCAAAACAAGAGGACACCTACCTCACCAGTGCCCTCTACTTCAGAAGTACGTACAGACACCTAAGAACCTATACTGTATCTTCTGCAAGTCCGTAGGCCATGATGAACACGATTTCTGAGCCTATGATCTCTTGGTCGGGAGCAAACAAGAATTGTACAGAGTTCAATCAGAAACACACGGTCCAACAGCAGGACCACAGTATGATCAGGCTCATGTTGGCCATGGAGGAGGATTTAGAGGACGAGGAGGATTCAGAGGCTTTGGCCGGGGAGAAGGATTTGTCCATGGTCGCGGACCAGTCACTTGTTACAAATGTGGATTTCTAGGACATTATGCTAGGGACTGTCAGAGCCCTACCACCACATGTAACTATTGCAAATATTACGATCACGTTATAGAAGACTGTCCTACCTTGATAGCTAAGATCAGATAACCTAAGCTAGCAGTACACCAGAACATCCAGCTTATTGCTGCTGAGCAGGAAGAACCAGAACCAAGAGTTAACATTGTGACTCGCAGTGGTGCTTCCACCAATGAGACATCGTAGGTTACTGAAAAGACCACAGGTCAGGAGTGGGTGCGCAAAGCTCCTAATAAAGCAACACCACTTGACCTAGAGAAGAATAAACAGACATTTCAGGAAGCTAAGACTTTCTTTGATGACCCTATGCAATCAGGATCGTAGGTACCACCATCTAGGGGCGTACTGCAGCAAGCACCTTGTGGCGATAGCCCTGTACAGATATCGCAGGCTACCACATCGGGCACATGCGATGAGGATGAGCTGACAGGAAGTGTACAATCCTTCCTGCCGAGCTGTTTAAAACTCATGAGAAATGAGCAAACTATCGGAGAAATTCAGCGCATCATAGATCAGTGTCAACCATCTTCTTCCATGAACAGTGCATAGTGTGCTGTTCATAGCATTATGGGACATACAAGAACAAGAAGAGAGATGCGAATCACAGCATAGGTTGGAGAATTTGAAATGGATGAGGTGATCCTAGATCTAGGATCAGAGGTAAATGTTCTGACTAAGCAGACATGGGAACAGATGGGTAGCCCTAAGTTAGTCAGATCACCTATCCATCTGCGATTAGCTAATCAACAGTGGGTATCACCCCTGGGTCGATTATCGCAGGTAGCAGTTGACATTGATGGAGTTCACAGCTCTGTGGAATTTGAAGTTATATAAATCATTGGTGATAGTAGACCATATCCAGCACTGCTAGGCATTGATTGGGTGATCGGTAACATGGACATTATCGACTTAAAGAGAAGACAAATGACCTTTGAGGACGCACAGATCCGGGTCATCGCACCGTTAGATCCTCTTCAAGGTCCTAGATACATTGAACCTATCCGAGCAGAGGAAGAGGCACGTAACATGGACAGTCTCTATCAGATGACTGCGAACCAGAGCGACTACATCAATCCAACCATAGAAGGGAACATTAGTTGGTGATGCGACAGCTCATGCGCATCGGATTCGGATGTTGGTCTAGAGAACTGGCAGAACAGACTTTACGAAGTCTCAGCGCGCAGATGTGCGTATATGACTAAGTCACTACGATGGATTGGCGCAGTGATCAATGAGATTCCATCATTTCATGGTCTAACATATATCTAGGACTTTCTCATACAGTTTGAACAACAAATTCCTCACGAGTAGAGGATCGAAGCTATGGACCTTGCAGTATGAGCCACACCTGCAAGATGGTGGTATGCACATAAAGAGAATATCGCATCATGGGACCATCTTAAGAGATTGATGGCGATCAGATTCTCTACAAACAGAGAGTATGTCCAGCAAAGATACACAAGAGAAAGTGACCCCAAGTCACATATTCAGACATGTGAATAGGATTGGTCGGACATTCCTGAGGATGAATGGGTTCACCAATTCATTCACACTTTGGACACAGTTCCACGGAACTGGTACACAGAGATTCAATTGCGCAAGGGAACAACTACATGGCCACTTCTAATAGACAACTTTCTACTTACCTTCGCTTTTGAATCTGAGTATCCAAATGTTGATCAGTCCCTAGATGTAATAAAGGTTAAGATATTTGAGGATTGTACCCTATCAGTACATACTCAACCTGAGTGGGCCATCCAGTTAGAAGATGCGCTCGAGTGCTATAACTTCGAAGTAGAACCAGAGGATGAGGATGAGGATCCTCACAACATCAACATTTCGGAGTCAAAAGGGACTCACGATGTTGATTGACCGAAGCTACAGATTCCATCAATCACAGAGCCGATCAAGATTAAAAAGATCAATATTGGCACAGACACAGAACCAAAGTTGGCCTCTATTGGAGACTATTGGACCGATGAAACAGTCGGACAGATTGCAGACTTGCTACATGACTATCAAGACCTATTTCCCACCAAGTTCACAAAGATAAAGGGAATAGTCGGAGACCTGGGAGTAATGAGGATACCATTGAAAGAGAATGCTAGACCAGTCAAGCAGTGTCCATATAGATTAAATCCACGCTACAAAGAAAAAGTTAAGGATGAGATCGATAAGATGCTAGCAGCAGGCATCATTGAGCCCGTAGAAGAGAGTGAATGGGTTAGTCCCATGGTCGTGCAAGAAAAGAAAACTAAAGGAGACATCAGGATCTGTGTCGATTTGCGTAAACTCAACGATGCATCGCTTCATGATCCATTTCCGACACTTTTCACTGATGAAGTACTAGACAATGTGGGAGGACATGAGGTCTACTCCTTCACTGATGTATTTTCAGGCTATAACCAAATCAGAATCGACCTGGAAGATCAACATAAGACCACTTTTGCAACAGAATGGGGCTCATTCCAGTATACGGTAATGCCCTTTGGTCTTAAGAATGCACCAGCTATCTTTTCTAGAGTAGTAGTTGCTGTATTTAAGGAATACATCCATAAATTCCTAGAAGTTTATTTTGATGATTGGACTGTATTTGGATTAATTGACAAGCACATAGGATATTTAAGACTGATGTTAGAGAAATGTAGGTAGTACCAAATTTCTCTAAACTTGAAAAACTGTATATTGTGTGCACCATTCGGTATTTTGTTGGGTCACATTTTCTACAGGCAAGGCTTGATGGTAGATCCCACAAAGATTTCCATCATTGTAAATCTTCCAGCACCCAACTCAGTCAAACAATTAAGAACAGTACTTGGTCATAATGGGTACTACATAAAATTCATCAAGGGATACGCAAAGATTACAGCAACGATGGAAAAACTGTTAAAGAAAGATGAAAAATTCCTATGGAATGAGGAATTCCAGCAGAGTCTAAACACACTTAAAGAGAAGATGGTTACAGCACCCATCTTGGTATTTCCAGACTGGACTAAGCCATTTCATGTACATGTGGATGCATCTGGCATCGCACTAGGGGTTGTTTTAACGCAACCAAGAGAAGGAGGTATCGATCATCCTATCGCATACTCCAGCAGAAAGTTATCAACAGCAGAAAAGAACTACACCACGACAGAAAGAGAAGGCTTAGCTATGGTGTACACACTACAGAAGTTTAGGCACTACTTGTTGGGTGCCTCATTCAAGATGTTTATTGACCATTCCGCATTGAAGTATCTGGTCAATAAGCTAGTGTTAGGGGGAAGAATCTGTATATGGTTACTCCTCTTTCAGGAGTATGATTTTGAAATCATTGTAAAACCAGGAAGATTGAACACTGAACCTGATCATCTATCGTGAATAGACTCAGGAGAAGAGCCAACTAATCGAGAGGAAAATTTTCCAGATGCACAGTTGTTCTCTATCCAGATCGCAGATGAGTACTATGCTGATATCATTCACTTTCTCACCACAGGAAGGGAACCTGAGGAGTTTACCAAGCATCAAAATAGGCAGTTGGTTGTTAAAGCAGCAGACTTCACCCTGATCGCAGGACAATTATACAAGTTAGATCTAGATGAAGTCCTGTGCAGATGTGTGATGCCGCATGAAAAATAGGCTATTATCAGAGAAGCACACTCAGGTACCGCAGGAGGTCATTTCGCAGGAAAGTCGACTATGCAAAAAATCCTGACCGTAGGATTATGGTGGCCTATGTTACACAAAGACACTAAGGACTTTTACAGATGCTGCGATATCTGCCAGAGGGTAGGAAAACCTTCACGACGAGATGAAATGTCGCTGCAACCACAGATTATGTTGCGCACATTTGACAAATGGGGTATAGACTTTGTGGGTCCTATCAACTCACCAGGAAAATGAACTAGTGCGAGATATATCATCACTGGAACAGAGTACCTCACCAGGTGGGCAGAGTCCAAAGCAGTAAGAAACTGTGATGCTGCTACAGCCGCACAGTTCATTTTTGAAAACATCATCACTAGATTTGGATGCCTAGTAATTTTGATGAGCGATCAAGGCACACACTTCTTGAATCACACCATTGAGGCCTTGACGGAAGAATTCCAGACACAGCACCATAAGAGCACTCACTACCACCCACAACCTAATGGTACGGTGGAGGCCTTTAACAAGATTTTAGAAAACGCTCTTACTAAGATCTGCAACCTTAGAGTTAAGGAATGATTGGGACCTTAGAGTTAACGCTATATTATGGGCATATAGGACTACATGCAAGAAAATTACAGGACACACACCTTTCAGCTTGGTGTATGGACAGGAGGCTGTTATTCCTATGGAGTATATTCTTCCCAGTTTAAGAATTGCTCAGATCACTGGAATGGCTGATACAGACACGGTGCAGGAAAGGCTAGCACAACTGCTTGCCTTAGAGGAAGACAGATTCATCGCTGGATTCCATTAGAAAGTGCAGAAGGCACGAGAAAAATATTGGCATGACAGACACATTAAGAGTAAGACTCTTCAGATCGGAGACCTAGTACTCCTCTATGACAGTAAATTTATTAAGTTTCCAGGGAATTTCAAGACGCATTGGTTAGGGCCATATCAGATACAGCAATTCACAGAGGGAGGAGCCGTTCGGCTCAACAAACTAAATGGGGAGCTTCTTCCCACGATGATCAATGGCAGTAGGCTTAAGCTCTATAGTGACAACCACTCCACCTCTCATCCCTAACCCAGAGTCGCGTGCGGTGCAGATGTCAAGTGTAGTTGAAAGGAGGCATCGCACTGGGAATTAGTCTACACCGACAGGTATTCTAAGTATCAAGAATCGCATAAGGACGGTTCATTTTGTGTAAAAAAAAAAAAACGCTTAAGTTTGTGTTAAGCAAGTGATGAGGTGTGGCATCGCAACAGTGCGATGTTTCTCCATGCCACATACCCAGTTTTTGCAACAAGACAGAGGGCTAGTCAAGTCACCTTCTGATAGGCAGTTAATGAAGAAATGACGGGTATACCTTACCGTAGATTTGGCAACAACATAATAAATTTTTCCAGATTTGGCAAATCTTCGACGAGACCGACGCCTGCATACACACGCTTCGAGGGAAATTGATCGGATTTTAGCATTTATTGAGGATCAGAATGACGGGTGTGGTCTCGTCCAGGCATTAATATGACCAACGGGTTCAGTCTAGATGACCGTTGTGTCTGGGATTATCGCCTTCGGCATAAAAGCAAAAATTATTCATTCGGGAGGGTTACATTTGCAAAGATCTGAGAGCTATAGAGTGCATTGTTAAGTTTTCCCTGTGTAGAGCTAATTTCATTACAGAGTGCTGTGATTTACATAGTTTGCAGGCATTTCTCATCCAGAGTATTGTCACATCGCCATGCCTCCTACCAGCAAAGAGGATGCGATCTCCATGGCTTAAACCACCCGGGCTGGGTGCCCCATGAACATGTACAGGCTTAAAAATTCATAAAGAGAATGCTTAAACATACACACATGAACATTTATCATGCACAGATGCAATCATCTATCATACACAGCAAAAACATCATACATTTAAGCCAACATTCATTCAACATGTTCATTACATATTCATTAACAAACATTACAGTTGCAGAAGTAAAATGGACAGATCACTTATCTTATGAAGAAATCCTTCCATAACCAGCTACGTTGCTGCAACGTTCCACCCAACCATAGGCCAGCGTGCTCCTTAGTCTCTCAGCAGCGCTGCCACCCTCGAGCTGGGCATGATTATCCAAGGAATAAGGGAACAAGCAGGCTTACACATAGCCAAGGATACACAAAACACATCCAAGCCAACACAGTTGGGTTTATCAGGCCATTAGGGAGTTAGAGAAGGCAGATTTCTAAGCTGGTGAGCTCATTACAGAGCCAAGGACACCTACACCAGAACTAGTTTGACCTCTAAGACACCCATCCACACCCAACACAAGGAATCAGTCCCTTCTCTGCTACAAAGTCCCTCAGGCCTTGCATTCCCTTCCAGTGCTATTCAGGGGTGATGGAGAAGAATGCCAGCCCTCTAGCTCTGTTTGTGTGGTTCCAGCCACCAGGTTTATCAAGAAAAATTAAGCCAACATCCCTGCTCCTCTCACAGTCCGAAGACCAACAATTGCACGTATGTAATCAAGTCAACTGTCACAGCTTAAATAGGGAAAATGAATTCTGAGTCATTATTGGCCCTATCGTGGCCAAAATGACTCTTAGGCGAATTTACAATAGCCCCCATCATGTAAGGAAGACCACAACCAACACAACCAACAACGTGGAAAAACACAGCCCGTCCTGGGCAACAAAATCACCCAGAAAACATACACAGACCGAGTTGGGGAAGAAATTACAGTCTCCCATCATGTGGGTGAGCATGAGCAACAATGCAGAACCCAAAATCATCCCGTGAGTACAGGATACAGCCACACTATTCACCAATCCATAGAGGAAAATTGGTGCGTGGGTAAATCCAGCAAAATCCTGTGCGTGAAGACCAAAACAGGAAGGAACCCCTTTGTGTGTGAATGCACAGCAATGGAGAGGACGCGAATTTGCAGGAGAAAATTGCGTGGGTAAAACCTAGGGAAATTCTTGTGCATGAAAAAAGTGAGCAGCCAAATGGGAAGTGCGTGAAGGTGAACAGCTACCAGGAGGACGCGAATTTTCAGTGCATGGGTGCTCAGCAACTCGTGGAGAGGAGAAGAATGTAAGCGTGAGAGATGATAGTCGTTTTTCCTTTCCATTCATAAGTCAACTATGGGTGGAGTGTGCATGGAGGCATCGACTGACAGTCCTACCACCCCACTACAAAAACAATTAACTGCCATAACTTCCCTCAGCTACCAGTAGAAATTATTAACTGGAGGTGGTTGGGATAAAAAAAACATGTCTTCAAGCACCTGATTAACTCTCTCTGTCTGACCATCTATCTGAGGATGGTATGCAGTGCTGAAGTTTAGCTTTGTACCCAAATCTGCAAACAACCCCTTCCAAAAGTTGGAAGTGAACTTGACGTCCCGGTCAGAGACTATTTCCTTCGGCAATCCATGCAATTTGAATATCTCCTTCATGAAGATCTTTGTAATGTCGGCAGTCTCATATGTAGACTTAACCGGTATAAAATGTGCTGCCTTAGTCAACTTGTCTACCACAACCATAATAGAATCATGTTGTCTCCAAGTCATCGGTAATCCTGTAATAAAATCCATGGAAATAACTTCCCATTTCCATTTTGGAACTGGCAAAGGCTGCAATAAACCTGCTGGATGTTGATGCTCAACCTTTACTTATTTACATTTCATACACCTTGAAATGTACTCAGCCATATCCTTTTTCATTCCTGGACAAAAGTACTGCTTTCTTGCTGTAGCAATTGTCTTTTGATATCCTGGGTGACCAGAATATGGAGCTTGATGGATCTCATCCATGACAACTCTCCTCAAATCTACTACATCTGGAATATAAATTCTACCTTTAAAATTGAGAAGCCCATCTCCTTCCAATTTATATTCCTCACACCTCTTCTTAAGACTCTGCTACTGCAACTTGTCTTTTACTTGCTCATACAATTCATCTTTGGCAACATGATTGGCAATCTGCTGCCTCAAATCTGAGTGGCAAATACTGAGAGATGCCACATGCATTTCTTGCATCTTCTTGCTGAGTGCATCAGCTACCTTATTCTCTTTTCCCTTTATGTGCTTGATTTCAAAATCAAATTCACATAAAAACTCTAGCCATCTTGCTTGCCTAGCATTCAGAGTAGGCTGATCAAATAGATACTTCAGACCACAATGGTCTATTCTGAGCTCAAATCTCCTACCCATCAAGTAATGTCTCCACATCTTGAGAGCATGTACTATGGCTGCAAGCTCTAGATCATGAGTGGCATAGTTCTTCTCATGCTCCTTCAGCTTTCTTGACTCATAACATATCACGTGGTTGTCTTGCATAAGGACTCCTCCAAGCCCTTGTCCACATGCATCGATACATACCACAAAATATTTTTCTGGATCTGCAACCTTCAATACTGGTGCACTGGTGAGAAGGCTCTTCAACCGCTAGAAGCTTTCTTCACACCTCCATGTCCATTCGAACTTCATCCCCTTCTTTTGCAAAGAAGTGATGGCATGTGCAACTTTGGAGAATCCCTCAATGAATCTCCTGTAGTATCCTGCAAGTCCCATGAAAGATCTTACATCTGTCACATTTCTTGGAGTAGGCCAATTCATAATGGCTTCTATCTTTTCAGGGTCCACAGATATACCCTCCTCTGAGATAATGTGACCCAAGTACTGAATTCTATCTCTATAGAAGTCACACTTGCTTAGTTTTGCATACAACTGGTGTTCCCTGAGCACTTGCAATGTCAATCTCAAATTATCTTCATGCTCCACCTCATTCTTAGAATAAACAAGAATGTCATCAAGGAAAACAAGAACGAACTTGTCCAAATACCTGCTGAAGACACTATTCATAAGGCACATAAATGTAGCTGGTGCATTTGTAAGGCCAAATGGTACAACTACAAACTCATAATTCCCATACCTTGTCCTGAAGGATGTCTTATGAATGTCTTCATCCTTGATTCTCACTTGATGGTAACCAAACCTCAAGTCAATCTTGGAAAATACCCTTGCTCCTCTCATTTGATCAAAGAGGTCATCAATCCTAGGGAAAGGATATTTATTCTTCACAGTAACCTTGTTCAATTTCCTGTAATCAATACATAACTTGAGTGTACCATATTTCTTCTTTACAAATAGAACTGGTGCTCCCCAAGGAAACACACTCGGCCGAATATACTTCTTTTCCAGCAACTCTTGCAGTTGCATTTTCAATTCTAACATCTCCGGGGTACTCATCCTGTAGGGTGCCTTGGACACTGGTGCTGCTCCTAGCACAAGTTCAATTGTGAAATCAATGTACCTCTTTGGAGGAAGCCCTAGAATCTCATCAGGAAACACATCCCCGAATTCCTGTAACACCTAATAGTCCTCCAACCGAGGATTTTCATCTCTCGTTTCCTCCAAAATCTAAGCTGCATACAACTGGCAACCCTTCCTACAGAACTTCTTTAACTGCATTGCTGAAACCTGCCTCACTGAAATCACCTTTGGAATGCCTTTCACCACTACTAGGTTTCCTTCTTCATTCATGCATTCAAAAGTCTTATTGTAGCAGTCAAGCTTCACCCTCTGAGCTTCTAACCAATCCATTCCAATGAGAACATCATAGGAACCAAGCGGTAGAACATTCAGATCTACACAAGTGACCAATCCATTCATGACCAATGGACATTTTTCTACCACCTCACTGACCTTCCTCTTGGTTCCAGTGGCTAGTTGAACTAACCAAGACTTCCTATGCTTTACTTTCTTAAAAGCACAAATATCTAGGAGTAATGTAATTGTGAGTAGAACCAGAATCAATCAAAATAGAAACAAATTGCTCAGCAATCTTACCTGCAACTTCAACCACAGCTGACTGGTGATCTGCCTGGCGGTCCTCTAGTGCTGCATAGATCCTAGGAACTGCCCTTGCTACTTGACCCACTGTTTCTACTTCTTGAACATTATAAGCTGGCCTGGCACTCTCACTCTCGAGTGGACAATTCCTGTGCATATGGGGTCCTCCACATTTCCAACATTGAAGTGGCCCTCTATTTTGTTGTGGATCTTTAGGCTTTTCTCCGGTCGCTCCAACTGGCTTACTCGTAGCTTGAGATGGCTGCTTCTGTTGATTCCTGAAATTAGAAGGTTTGAAACCTTTCTTCCTTTGGTCAAACTTCTCGTTCTTCTTGTCCTTCCATGCTTTATGGTAATCCGACTTACCTTTGATCTGCTCATAGCAATACTTAGCTTTTATTATTGCTTCTTCAAGAGTTATAGGCTCATAAAACTCAATTCTATCCTTGTAAGACTGAGGTAATCCACTCAGAAAACACTGGACCTTCACTTTTTCATCTCTGATGTACTGGACATACCTCAACAGCTCCAAAAACTTGTTTGCATATTCTTCCATGGTTTGCTGTCCCAATCTCAGCTCATGGAATTCCTTAATCTTGTCATCATAATACCTATCAGAGAGGTATTTCTGCTTAAAATACTTCTTGAACTGTTTCCACTTTAGTCTCCTTTCACTGATCCTCTTTACTTGCTTGAAGTGTTCCCACCAAATGGATGCTCTTCCATTCAGATTGAATATGGAAACTCTTGCCTTCATGTTTCCTGAATAGTCATGCACTTGAAAGTACTTCTTTATACCAAGAAGCCAAGCTTCAACCTCTTGTCCAGTCTTTACCTCACCATCAAACGTAGGAGGTTTAGCTTTCTTAAATTCATCTTGAGTGCGATCCCTATGGTGTCTCTTTCTTTTTATTTTATGAGAAGAAGAACTTGAATCCCCACTGGATTCTTTAGAATCAAATGTTCCACTAGAAGTTCTTCTCCTTCTCCTAGTACTGCTCTTACTGCCTTCTGGTCTTGCTGTACCTTGTCCAGAGTCTATATTTCTTTGCAAGTCTGTCAAACTCTGCAACATTGTAGCATTCAACTGATGCTTCTCTTCCTGGGCTTTAATCAAGCTTCTCATGGTAGCTGCAACATCTGACGGGGTCTCTTGGAATCTCCTTCCATTGGACTCTATGTCATCATTTCTATTTTGGACATTTTCTCCCATGGCATCTCGGGCATGCTCATCAGAGTCTCGAGCATCATATCCGTCATGGGTTCTCATTCCAAACCACCACTTACTTACGAGATGCACTACCTGGAATACTTCCCTTGAAGGTGACTATAAATCTACAAACGTGTTAATAACACAATTTTTAGATGCATACATTGATACAAATCAACATTACTTACCTTCTCTTGGAATAATCATAAAATAACAATTTTTTCCCAAACACTAGATTTTTATTTTTCAAGGAATGACTGTCTGAAGGGGACGACGGGGGTCAAGGGGGATTTCCCGCAATCTGGCACATAAGATTGCTACCTCTTTTCTCATTTTCAGCCCTAAAATTTCACTGAGAAAAAGTCCAAAAATTCCTCTGAAAACATCGGTTGTCGGATGACTTTCCTTTCCTTCTCATCGGCTGTTGGATGAATTTCCACATCGGCCATCGGATGCCTTTCCACATCGGACGTCGAATGTCTTTAGCTTTCGCAACGGCGGACTGGAAACTGCTTTCTCTTCCACAACATTGGAAGTCGGAAGCATTCTTCCTTCCGTAGAATCAGCTCCTCTTTCCATTCTTTCTTCCGCAGAATCGGCTCCTCTTTCCATTCTCTCTTCCGCAAAATCGGCTCCTCTTCCATTCTTCCTTCCGCCGAATCGGCTCCCGGAACACTTTCTCTTCCGATCTGGCACTTAGAAAAATTTGAATGTCGGACGTCGGCATACTTTCACATCGGAAGCCAAATGGATTTGGCTTCCGCAACGGCGGACGTGCAAACCATAACTTCTTCCAATCAGGACTTACGGAGAACAATTTAACATCGGGCATCGACTGGCTTTTGGATCGGAAGCCAAATGACTTTGGCTTCTGCAACGGTGTCTCACCAATGTCCGAATCCTTTCGACGTCCACTCTTACTTGGAGAAATTTTCAACTTTTCGGATGTCGGCGGTCTTTCTAGATCGAAATCCTTAATGCTTCCACTTCTGAAACGGCGGACAGGAGATCAATCCCGCTTCCGATTTCCCAACACTTAGACAAATTTTCAAAAAAATTGTCTTTCTTCGACCGCGTCGGCTGTCGGCGGTCTTTCTGGATCAGAAGCCTTAATCCTTCCACTTCCACAACGGTGGACAAGAGACTTCTAACTCTTCCACAATGGCGGAATTCTTGACTTCTCCAACCCTTCCGCAATGGCGGAAGCTTTACTTCTCCAACCCTTCCGCAATGGCGGAAGCTTTACTTCTGGTTCTTCCGATTGTTCAACATTTCAACAAAATTTTTAAATTTTCACAGTCTTCCATGGGTTCGGCTGGGCAGAATGAGATACACCTCTGTCAGTTGTTCCTCCTTGGCCCATAGATTCCCATTGCTGCAACCCAGAGCTCTGATACCATGCTGTCACGTCCCCATGCCTCCGACCGACAAAGAGGACACGATCTCCATGGCTTAAACCACCCAGGATGGGTGCCCCATGAACATGTACAGGATTAAAAATTCATAAACAGAATGCTTAAACATACACACATGAAAATTTATCATGCACAGATGCAATCATCTATCATACACAGTGGAAACATCATACATTTAAGCCAGCATTCATTCAACATGTTCATTACATATTCATTAACAAACATTACAGTTGCAGAAGTAAAATGGACAGATCACTTATCTTATGAAGAACTCCTTCCGCAACTAGCTACATCGCTGCAACGTTCCACCCAACCATAGGCCAGCGTGCTCCTTAGTCTCTCAGCAACACTTCCACCCCCAAGCTGGGCATGATTCTCCAAGGAATAAGGGAACAAGCAGGCTTACACATAGCCAGGGATACACAAAACACAGCCAAGCCAACACAGTTGGGTTTATCAGGCCATTAGGGAGTTAGAGAAGGCAGATTTCTAAGCTGGTGAGCTCATTACAGAGCCAAGGACACCTACACCAGAACTAGCCTGACCTCTAAGACACCCATCCACACCCAACACAAGGAATCATTCCCTTCTCTACTACACAGTCCCTCAGGCCCTGCATTCCCTTCCAGTGCTATTCAGGGGTGATGGAGAAGAAGGACAGCCCTCTAGCTCTGTCTGTGTGGTTCCAGCCACTAGGTTTATCAAGCAAAATTAAGCCAACATCCCTACCCCTCTCACAGTCCGAAGACCAACAATTGCACGTATGTAATCAAGTCAACTGTCACAGCTTAAATAGGGAAAATGAATTCTGAGTCATTATTGGCCCTATCCTTGCCAAAATGACTCTCAAGCGAATTTACAACAGCCCCCAGCATGTAAGGAAGACCACAACCAACACAACCAACAACGTGGAAAAACACAGCCTGTCCTGGGCAACGAAATCACCCAGAAAACATACAGGATCCGAGTTGGGGAAGAAATTACAGTCTCCCAGCCTGTGGGTGAGTGTGAGCAACAATGCAGAACCCAAAATCATCCCGTGAGTACAGGATATAGCCACACTATTCACCAATCCACATAGGAAAATTGTTGCATGGGTAAATCCAGCAAAATCCTGTGCGTGAAGACCAAAATGGGAAGGAACCCCTCTGTGTGAGAATGCACAGCAATGGAGAGGACGCGAATTTGCAGGAGAAAATCACGTGGGTAAAACCCAGGGAAATTCCTGTGCGTGAAAACAGTGAGCGGCCAAATGGGAAGTGCGTGAAGGTGAACAGCTACCAGGAGGACGCGAATTTTTAGTGCATGGGTGCTCAACAACTCGTGGAGAGGAGAAGAATGTCTGCCTGAGAGATGATAGACGTTTTTCCGTTCCATTCATAAGTCAACTATGGGTGGAGTGTGCATGGAGGCATGGACTGACAGCCCTACCACCCCACTCCAAAAACAATTAACTGCCATAACTTCCCTCAGCTACCAGCAGAAATTATTAACTGGAGGTGGTTGGGATAAAACAAAATGAGAAGACACATGGGTTTTTTCCCTTTTTGGCTCAAGATTGACAAATCCCCTCTCGCATCCTCATCCTTGGGAAAATCATGCCCCTTTCGATTTAGTTTCCACAACCATAGCTGGTTGTGTTCATTCAATTAATTATAGATGCATATTTACATGACGACCAACATAATATATATGCCGCATGCCCCGATACGCCATCGGTGACAATTTAAATCCAAAACATAGCATTACTGATCAATGGTGGGGTCTTGGCCTTTAACTCCACACCATGATCATTTACGATTTATACATCATATACATCTAATGTAATGGGGTCAAAACCGGGACATTACAAGTATAACACCCAGTGGGTTCTGTCCGAGGAGGAACCCATAGAAGCGATTTTGGAAAGGTTCAAGCGTGGAGGCCTTATGTCTGCTATGACGACGTCGTCTAAGGGTGTCATGCCAAGTTCATCACAGAATGAACAACTACCAAGGATGAGGAGCCAAACTCACTTAAGAGAAGAATCTTGTCCGGAGTTGGACGAAGAAGTTCATAATGCAACAGACTACATCATACCACGAGTTGACGGTGCACCAGAGGTAAAAATTCCCAAGAGTGGTAAGTTTCCTGTTCCTATACCACAGATTGATTCTCGAGTAAAAGAAGATGGAGACATATTAGGATATGCCACTGTTGTTAAATTTGTATATTATAACCTGGGCGATATTAAGACATATCCTCAGTTCTGGCCGGATCAGTATCTTACGATTCAGAAGAACCCAAGGATAGGTGCAGATGAATATGTTCCCATGGAACATGTCCAGATTCTTGAGCGCTTAGGCCTGCTCAATCTGTTAAGAATACCACATTTTGGATGTGGCGCAGAGTTTAATGCCGTGGTGCGCATCCTACTTTCATGTGTACATGGGGGTTACCTCTGGCTTGGTAACAGGGTCAACCTGAACATCGACCTGATACACTGCATTACCGGGCTGTCCAAGACTAGTCAAGACCCAAAGACAAATATAACAGGAAAGACCAAGGATTCCAAGCTATCACCAACCCTATTCACCAAGTATAAACTACAGAGAGGAGGTCGAGCTTATGACATCGCAAGCTTAACAGACAATACACTCAATTTTACAGCTAGTCTGCTTGCAGGCAGAATGTTAACCAAGGTTCGCCCAAAGGAAGTTATAGGATCAGTAATTAACCTGGCCATACAAGTTGCAGAAGGGGAACAGTTCAATTGGTCTTTATTTTTGTTAAATATGTTTCAGCAATATTGTTTGCAAGCTCAGGATGAGGCAACCCACCCATTCCTTTTCTCATGGTTGCTGATACTCTGTGCATTCGTCGGGTGGAAGGAGTCGCCCCATACCCAATTTCGACAACTAGCGAGTGGTGAACCCAGAGGTACGTGCTACACAAAATTATGGGAGACTAGCAGCCCAGCCAAGAAAAAGGTCAATGCGATAGTATTCTATGAATACTATAGGCTGCTAAGGAATGTCCTCCAAGAAACACCACAGATCAGCAAGGAGATCGTGGACACATATGATGATCGGCTTGATTTTATGGTGGACCGCCATAGAATTTATTTGAGGCCAAAAAGGGCTAAAAGGGACGATTGGGCCAATGGTTGGTTCAGGATGATAGCAAAGGATGTCAAGGACGTTATCAAAGACTTTGGTGACGACTGGAAGCAAGCGTTAGAAGATACCACACCCCTACCATCAGGTACCGCAGAGACAAACCCATCGGACAAAGGAAAAGACAAAGTGGAGACCCAAACACAAGATACAGCACATGTGCCACTACCAGGAGAAAAGAGGAAAGATTCAAAGCAAGTGCCACCAGAGGCACAGATGACAAAATATGGAAAAGAAGAGACACCGGACACACAGAAGAAGAAAAAGCACAAAGCCACAAAACCACCTTCGAAGACTGCACTGACAGAGGATGATTATGAACTCATTGCAACAAGAATGCATGACACGTTGAAGGACTCATTTGAGGTGATGCAGACATCGTAGGAAAAGATGCAGAGTGCGGTAGAGAAGTGGATTTTGGACTTAAAAGCAATTACTAAGAAGACTGCCATGATACAGGTTCCATTGGTAAAGGCGACAGCAGGAGAAAGTTCAACACAGTCGATTTCCCACGAGGAAATCTTAGCAACGGATTGCATCAATATAGTCTTGATACCACCAGGGAGCATCCGATTCCCCGCATCAATGATGGATGCACCGATACAGATTAGGAAACCTATCAAGGTTAACCTCGCAGAGTTCCACATTGATTAGTTACAGATGATCCAGCAGCAGCTAAGCGCAGAGCTCAGAGGTAGAGAGCTCGCGACTTATAAACAAAACACACAGCTGAAACAAAAGAATGTAGCACTCGCCACCAGCTATCAGAAAAAGGCAAACGAGTTAAGAACATATGAAGAAAGAGAATAGAATCTCTCTCAAGTCTTACAGATCATCACATTGGACTTACCCCAATGTAATATTGAGTTCTCCTTGCCTCTCTCGCAGAAGGTAAGAAGAGTTGCAGACATAGAAAAGACTCTGGAGGAAATAGTCACCAGGATGAAAGAAACAATGGCCAAGATGGCGGAAGAACACAAAGCGCAGATTGCTGATCTTGAGGGTAGACCACCGGGCACCCCCCAGGCGGACAAGGAAGCCAGAGTAGAGGCCTTTCAACTCACTTTCACGGAGATGAAATCTCGCATAGATGATGCACTGTCGGTGCTAGCTGATGCGATGAACACAGGGTCAGAGTTAGATGAGCCCCCCGAGAAAGTATTAAGCAGATAGATAATACCACAACATCAATGAAGGAAGAAATCAAGAGCTTAGAAACTCTTCAGAAGATGAGAAAGACGATGGAGATTAACCGCTTGCAGCAGGAAGCGCAGCGGTTGAGAGAAAAGGAGATACACATCAATGACCTGCTTCAACCCTATCAGGAACAATCACAGAGCTAGTCGATGTGGTTGAGAAGAAAGATGGGGAGTTCACTGCCACCAGAAATGAAATTGATGCAGCAAAAGACTCCAGTATTAGTAAATCTATGCTTGACTTGGCACAAGAGTGTGTCACAGCTATGCAGAATGAAGTCGCAGGACTTTGGGACAAGCTTCACCGCACTTCGCAGGAATCCAAGGAGAAGCTACAGCAGGAGAAGACCGCTGGTAGTGGCTCAGGGACGAGCCACAAGTAAGTGTTAGGGGACTGTTGGAGCAGAGTCCCACAGCTACAAGAAGAGTTGCCATTTTTGCGGATAGACAGTTTGGCGAAGACGAAGAGATAAGGTAAAGCTACGACACTGTAGCATGTTTCTAGCTGTAGAGCAGAGCCGAAAACCGTGACTGTTGAGACAGAGAAGTCAAGAAAGATGACAGTACCTGAGCGGCCAAGAAGAGAGAGCTCAACCACTGCATTGAAGGCAGCGACGAAGACAGGAGGGCTCAACTACCCTCATAAAGGAAAAGGAGCGACGAGGACGAGGTATTGAAGACGAAGGACATAAGAAGGGAAGCGGTGCATAGTACCCATGGTCAACGCCGGGAAGCATGGAAGACTACAGAGAGCAATGGTGTGATGGAAAACGGCTACCCCAAGTACAGATATGCCGACTGTCACTAATTAGGGTTTTGGGCTACTATTGGGATAGGCCCACAGTGTTGTAATGGTGAGAACTTCGGGCCACCTATAAATGTTGGAGACATTTACCATCATACACACTCTTTCGGTCAAATTGGCCTAGTTAAACCACTATCCTAAGTTTAATTGACATCAGTGGAGCATTAATTACCTTCATCCCAGTCATCCTCACGCCTACCTACAGTCAAGGAGGCTAACTTAGCCTTCCCTACAGTCAAGGAGGCTAACTGGAGCACTCCAGGGGTGATCTGTGTGACATTAATGCACCTGCATGCTACCTGGTGGTTACTTTCAGTTCAACCAATCAGTTACAGTCAGTTAAGGCGCCTCCATGCATTAAATATATTATTTAATCATTATTTATTGATTATTTATTATTATTTAATGAACTGGAGCTAACTAGGCGCCTTCACCAACTCCTGATGGTCAGTTCAGCTTCAGTTAACCTCATCAAGGTTTATTGGAGTCATGCAGTACTAGCACTTGATGGTTGGTTGCTATGACATGTGTTTGATCTCCTTCAGTTGAGATTAAGTCATTTATTGCACTCCAACTTCAGTTAGGATTGGTGAGTCAATTAAGGTTTTTTGTCAAGTGGTTAACTGAGTGGTATTGCATGGCAAAGAGTCAGTTAAGCTAGACTCACTTATGGAATTCGAATTGTTCCCTTAGGCATTCAAAATCTTCATGGAGTTAAGACATTACTCTTGCATGGGAATTGTAACCCTTTATTGTTTATAAAATATACAGAGATGAAACCTATTCTGGTTCCGATTATTGCCAATTCATGAGTAATTGTTAATAATTCTTTGATGAGATTGAATCTTAGTTCCTAGATC
>LPNX010751388.1:0-10568 GCA_001517045.1 Pseudotsuga menziesii | reverse complement strand
TTTATTGCACTCCAACTTCAGTTAGGATTGGTGAGTCAATTAAGGTTTTTTGTCAAGTGGTTAACTGAGTGGTATTGCATGGCAAAGAGTCAGTTAATCTAGACTCATTTATGGAATTCGAATTGTTCCCTTAGGCATTCAAATTCTTCATGGAGTTAAGCCATTACTGTTGCATGGGAATTGTAACCCTTTATTGTTTATAAAATATACAGAGAGGAAACCTATTCTGGTTCCGATTATTGCCAATTCATGAGTAATTGTTAATAATTCTTTGATGAGATTGAATCTTAGTTCCTAGATCATGTGCAAGAATTAATAATAAAGGGATGTATTTTGTATTGTAAAAGGTTGGCATTTTGGGAATTCTAATCCATCCATCTAGTCAGTCCTTCTGGAGCTATTTAGACATCAGAGAGTCTAAGAGTCTAGTAGACTGTTAGCTCACTGTATGTTGTATTGTAACAATCTGTAGGGATTGACAGAGAGAGAGAGAGAGAGAGCGAGAGTATATTGTAAGAAGGAAATATAGAGAAGAGATCTAAGAGAGAAGGGCTCCAGGATGTGTGAGGAGTTACCCAGAAGATCTCTAGCTGCATATGCGGTGTAGCAGAACTGTGTACCTCTCTCAAGTTATAATATAGAAACACAGTTCTGTGGATGTAGCTTCTACCCTATAAGTGAACCACGTAAAATCAGAGTGTTATGTGATTGATTCATGTGATTGTATTTTCTTGTTATATCTGTCATTGATTACATGAAATTTGCTTACAGTAAATGTATGTATGTGTTATTCAGTTCACAGCATATTAAAAGGATAAATGCAAGTTGAAGTCTTTAAGTATTCTGTATAAGAGTTTGTATAAGTTTCACTCAAGACAGTTAAGATTCGCAGTATAAAACAACCTTGTGTATTGAGTCCTGTAATTTTAACACCAGTACGGTAAGTACGCTGAGTCGCAGCGATAGGATATTGCAGGGAGGCGATATCTCACCATCAGAGGAGCTGTGGTGCTCGGTACCGCAGATTGAGGTTCAAGCGTAGGAGAGAGTTACGTATTTCCCAAGACACGACGATGCGATAAGGACTAGATTCATCGTGAATAAGAGGAAACTGTGCATCGCAGAGAGGAAAGAGACATCTCGCGGGATAAGAAGAGCTGTGAGACGCACACAGGACACCATACAGAACCTGGTCGAGACACTTGAGTCTTTGGCCAACCCATAAGGATCACTTCGGGTGAGACTTCAGGCCGCTCCACGGTCTGTTGCCGAAAGGGCCAGTGAGCTAGGGGTGTTGTTGGTACATGATTGTAAACTCAGGTCCGCCCACACAACCAACAAATGGTTTCGTTGTCGGTTTTGAACAAACTGAGCACTGATGTTCTGGTGGCGTCCTACTAGAGATGAACTCAATGAGTGGGTTTGGTCTAAGGAGAAAGAGTTTTCTGAACACAAGAACAAGAGTCCTAGACTGAGTATAGAGGACTGGTTACAAAAACATATCGTTACAGACCTGCATGCGATATTTTTTTTCCACCTTTGGAAATGAGCTTTATGAGTGGTTATCAAAGTTGACTGATACGAGCATATTCAAGAAGAAAAGAAACATTGTCTGGACACCGGAGCTGATTCAGACTGTGAAGAACCTTGATAATCCTATTACGAGGATAGTAGACTTCTGGCTTGCGAGTGTGCTAAAAGGCTTCGTCATAGAGTTTGCAGTTGAACAGAGAAAAAGCTTCAGCGAGGCTAAGTGGTACTTCTTCAAAGGATATCATGGTAAGTACCTAAAATATTTAAACTTGTCCATTAAGATGTTATTACATGAAAAATGAACAATGGATCTAGTTTCATATGAATAAGTAAAGATAGTAATGTCACAAGAGTTTGAAAGTGATTTTGATGACATTGGATGTACACGTAGTGGAAAGAAATACAAAGTAGATTTCAGCTTTCCCATATTTGAAGACAGTTCAGATAATACTAGAAAACAGAGTCAAAGTACCATAGAAAGAACAGAAGGGGTATCCCTTACCACCCTTATACCCCACAGAAACAGATCGAGACTCAGAACAATCCCGTAGGAACTCCATCTAGTAGCTCCTAGACAGTACATACTACCACTACATCACCTCCACCTACACCATCGAGTGGTAGTAACACAACAAATCAACATCCAACATGTAGAAATAGAATGGGGGATGATATGAAGCTACCTATATTTAAGGGTACGGGGGCAGAGGACCTAGAGCAACATTGATTTCTATGTGAAGCCGTGTGGACCATTAAAGCAATCAATGATGATAATAGTAAACTTGTACAGTTGGTCACCACACTGAGAGAACGAGCCTTAACATGGTATATGAAGTATACCTCAGCGGTACCCAGAATACTTGTCCAGGTCAGGACCGCCATTATTAAAGAGTTTAAGAAACCTAAGTCTGATTCACAGTGCATTACAGAGCTCAAATACATCAAACAGTTACCTACAGAGTCAGTGTGGGACTTCGATCAGAAATTTAAAGCCCTTATAGACCAAGTCAGCTTTGATTTTGCACCGGAGCAGCATAAGGAATCATTTATTGCAGCACTACTCCCTCACATCAGACTACCATTAATGCAGTAGAAAATCTAGATGCAGGATGACGCATTGGAGATGGCGATGAAACTAGAGGCTTCACCTCTAGCTGAAACCAGCACAGGTATGACAAATCTGCAAAACCATTTGGCTAATCTCACGATACAGATGCATGAGCTTAAGAAAGGGAAAGAGGTTGCGCAAGACATATGGCATGTAAAGTGTAAAGCAAAAGGCCATACTAAAGATAATTGTCCAGTATTTGTAGAATATATAGCAACCGTGGCTCCTAACCCCTTACCACAGACCCACGGGCCGTGGTGTGAAATATGCAAAACAAGAGGACACCTACCTCACCAGTGCCCTCTACTTCAGAAGTACGTACAGACACCTAATAACCTATACTGCATCTTCTGCAAGTCCGTAGGCCATGATGAACACGATTTCCGAGCCTATGATCTCTTGGTCGGGAGAAAGCAAGAATTGTACAGAGTTCAATCAGAAACACAGGGTCCAACAGCAGGACCACAGTATGATCAGGCTCATGTTGGCCGTGGAGGAGGATTTAGAGGACGAGGAGGATTCAGAGGCTTTGGACAGGGAGAAGGATTTGGCCGTGGTCGCGGACCAGTCACTTGTTACAAATGTGGATTTCTAGGACATTATGCTAGGGACTGTCAGAGCCCTACCACCACATGTAACTATTGCAAATATTACGATCACGCTATAGAATACTGTCCTACCTTGATAGCTAAGATCAGAGAACCTAACCTAGCAGTACACCAGAACATCCAGCTTATTGCTGCTAAGCAGGAAGAACTAGAACCAAGAGTTAACATTGTGACTGGCAGTGGTGCTTCCACCAATGAGACATCGTAGGTTACTGAAAAGACCACAGGTCAGGAGTGGGTGCGCAAAGCTCCTAATAAAGCAACACCACTTGACCTAGAGAAGAATAAACAGACATTTCAGGAAGCTAAGACTTTCTTTGATGACCCTATGCAATCAGGATCGCAG
This sequence comes from Pseudotsuga menziesii, assembly GCA_001517045.1. Taxonomy (NCBI): domain Eukaryota; kingdom Viridiplantae; phylum Streptophyta; class Pinopsida; order Pinales; family Pinaceae; genus Pseudotsuga; species Pseudotsuga menziesii. Next base: position 6,973 of record LPNX010751388.1, on the reverse strand, counting down.
GTACCACCATCTAGGGGCGTACTGCAGCAAGCACCTTGTGGTGATAGCCCTGTACAGATATCGGAGGCTACCACATCGGGCACATGCGATGAGGATGAGTTGACAGGAAGTGTAAAATCCTTCCTGCGGAGCTGTTTAAAACTCATGAGAAATGAGAAAACTATCGGAGAACTTTAGCACATCATATATCAGTGTCAACCATCTTCTTCCATGAGCAGTGCACAGCGTGATGTTCATAGCATTATGGGACATACAAGAACAAGAAGAGAGATGCGAATCACAGCATAGATTGGAGAATTTGAAATGGACGAGGTGATCCTAGATCTAGGATCAGAGGTAAATGTTCTGACTAAGCAGACATGGGAACAGATGGGTAGCCCTAAGTTAGTCAGATCGCCTATCCATTTGCGATTAGCTAATAAACAGCGGGTATCACCCCTGGGTCGATTATCGCAGGTAGCAGTTGACATTGACGGAGTTCACAGCTCTGTGGAATTTGAAGTTATAGAAATCATTGGCGATAGTAGACCATATCCAGCACTGCTAGGCATTGATTGGGCGATCGGTAACATGGCCATTATCGACTTAAAGAGAAGACAAATGACCTTTGAGGACGCACAGATCCGGGTCATCGCACCGTTAGATCCTCTTCAAGGTCCTAGATACATTGAACCTATCCGAGCAGAGGAAGAGGCACGTAACATGGATAGTCTCTATCAGATGACTGCGAACCAGAGTGACTACATCAATCCAACCATAGAAGGGAAAATTAGTTGGTGATGCGACAACTCATGCGCATCAGATTCGGATGTTGGTCTAGAGAACTGGCAGAACAGACTTTATGAAGTATCAACGCGCAGATGTGCGTATATGACTAAGTCACTACGATGGATTGGCGCAACGATCAATGAGATTCCATCATTTCATGGTCTAACATATATCTAGGACTTTCTCATGCAGTGTGAACAACAAATTCCTCACGAGTAGAGGATCGAAGCTATGGACCTTGCAGTATGAGCCACACCTGCAAGATGGTGGTATGCACATAAAGAGAATATCGCATCATGGGACCATCTTAAGAGATTGATGGCGATCAGATTCTCTACCAACAGAGAGTATGTCCAGCAGAGCTACACTAGAGAAAGTGACCCCAAGTCACATATTCAGACATGTGAATAGGATTGGTCGGACATTACTGAGGATGAATGGGTTCACCGATTCATTCACACTTTGGACACAGTTCCACGGAACTGGTACACAGAGATTCAATTGTGCAAGGGAACAACTACATGGCCACTTCTAATAGACAGCTTTCTACTTACCTTCTCTTTTGAATCTGAGTATCCAAATGTTGATCAGGCCCTAGATGTAATAAAGGTTAAGATATTTGAGGATTGTACCCTATCAGTACATACTCAACCTGAGTGGGCCATCCAGTTAGAAGATGCGCTCGAGTGCTATAAATTCGAAGTAGAACCAGAGGATGAGGATGAGGATCCTCACAACATCAACATTTCGGAGTCAAAAGGGACTCACAATGTTGATTGACCGAAGCTACAGATTCCAGCAATCACAGAGCCGATCAAGATTAAAAAGATCAATATTGGCACAGACACAGAACCAAAGTTGGCCTCTATTGGAGACTATTGGACCGATGAAACAGTCGGATAGATTGCAGACTTGCTACATGACTATCAAGACCTATTTCCCACCAAGTTCACAGAGATAAAGGGAATAGTCGGAGACCTGGGAGTAATGAGGATACCATTGAAAGAGAATGCTAGACCAGTCAAGCAGTGTCCATATAGATTAAATCCATGCTACAAAGAAAAAGTTAAGGATGAGATCGATAAGATGCTAGCAGCAGGCATCATTGAGCCCGTAGAAGAGAGCGAATGGGTTAGTCCCATGGTCGTGCAAGAAAAGAAAACTAAAGGAGACATCAGGATCTGTGTCGATTTGCGTAAACTCAACGACACATCGCTTCATGATCCATTTCCGACACTTTTCACTGATGAAGTACTAGACAATGTGGGAGGACATGAGGTCTACTCCTTCACTGATGTATTTTCAGGCTATAACCAAATCAGAATCGACCCGGAAGATCGACATAAGACCACTTTTGCAACAGAATGGGGCTCATTCCAGTATACGGTAATGCCCTTTGGTCTTAAGAATGCACCAGCTATCTTTTCTAGAGTAGTAGTTGTTGTATTTAAGGAATAGATCCATAAATTCCTAGAAGTTTATTTTGATGATTGGACTGTATTTGGATTAATTGACAAGCACATAGGATATTTAAGATTGATGTTAGAGAAATGTAGGTAGTACCAAATTTCTCTAAACTTGAAAAAATGTATATTATGTGCACCATTCGGTATTTTGTTGGGTCACATTGTCTGCAGGCAAGGCTTGATGGTAGATCCCGCAAAGATTGCCATCATTGTAGATCTTCCAGCACCTAACTCAGTCAAACAATTGAGAACAGTACTTGGTCATAATGGGTACTACATAAAATTCATCAAGGGATACACAAAGATTACAGCAACGATGGAAAAACTGTTAAAGAAAGATGAAAAATTCCTATGGAATGAGGAATGCCAGTAGAGTCTAAACACACTTAAAGAGAAGATGGTTACAGCACCCATCTTAGTATTTCCAGACTGGACTAAGCCATTTCATGTACATGTGGATGCATCTGGCATCGCACTAGGGGTTGTTTTAACGCAACCAAGAGAAGGAGGTATCGATCATCCTATCGCATACTCTAGCAGAAAGCTATCGACAGCAGAAAAGAACTACACCATGAAAGAAAGAGAAGGCTTAGCTATGGTGTACACACTACAGAAGTTTAGGCACTACCTGTTGGGTGCCTCATTCAAGATGTTTACTGACCATTCCGCATTGAAGTATATGGTCAATAAGCTAGTGTTAGGGGGAAGAATCTGCAGATGGTTACTCCTCTTTCAGGAGTATGATTTTGAAATCATTGTAAAACCAGGAAGATTGAACACCGAACCTGATCATCTGTCGTGAATAGAATTAGGAGAAGAGCCAACTAATCTAGAGGAAAATTTGCCAGATGCACAGTTGTTCTCTATCCAGATCGCAGATGAGTACTATGCTGATATCATTCACTTTCTCACCACAGGAAGGGCACCTGAGGAGTTTACCAAGCATCAAAATAGGCAGTTGGTTGTTAAAGCAATAGACTTCACCCTGATCACAGGACAATTATACAAGTTAGGTCTAGATGAAGTCCTGTGCAGATGTGTGATGCCGCATGAAAAAGAGGCTATTATCAGAGAAGCACACTCAGGTACCGTAGGAGGTCATTTCCCAGGAAAGTCGACTACACAAAAAATCCTGACCGTAGGATTATGGTGGCCTACGTTACACAAAGACACCAAGGACTTTTGCAGATGCTGCGATATCTGCCAGAGGGTAGGAAAACCTTCACGACGAGATGAAATGTCGCTGCAACCGCAGATTATGTTGCGCACATTTGACAAATGGGGTATAGACTTTGTGGGTCCTATCAACCCACCAGGAAAATGAACTAGTGCGAGATATATAATCACTGGAACAGAGTACCTCACCAGGTGGGCAGAGGCCAAAGCAGTAAGAAACTGTGATGCTGCTACAGCCGCACAGTTCATTTTTGAAAACATCATCACTAGATTTGGATGCCTAGTAATTTTGATGAGCGATCAAGGCACACACTTCTTGAATCACACCATTGAGGCCTTGACGGAAGAATTCCAGACATAGCACCATAAGAGCACTCACTACCACCCACAACCTAATGGTACAGTGGAGGCCTTTAACAAGATTTTAGAAAACGCTCTTACTAAGATCTGCAACCTTAGAGTTAAGGAATGATTGGGACCTTAGAGTTAACGCTATATTATGGGCATATAGGACTACATGCAAGAAAATTACAGGACACACACCTTTCAGCTTGGTGTATGGACAGGAGGCTGTTATTCCTATGGAGTATATTCTTCCCAGTTTAAGAATTGCTCAGATCACTGGAATGGCTGATACAAACACGGTGCAGGAAAGGCTAGCACAACTGCTTGCCTTAGAGGAAGACAGATTCATCGCTGGATTCCATCAGAAAGTGCAGAAGGCACGAGAAAAATATTGGCATGACAAACACATTAAGAGTAAGACTCTTCAGATCGGAGACCTAGTACTCCTCTATGACAGTAAATTTATTAAGTTTCCAGGGAATTTCAAGACGCATTGGTTGGGGCCGTATCAGATACAGCAATTCACAGAGGGAGGAGCCGTTCAACTCAACAAACTAAATGGGGATCTTCTTCCCACGATGATCAATGGCAGTAGGCTTAAGATCTATAGTGACAGCCACTCCACCTCTTAGCCCTAACCCAGAGTCGCGTACGGTGCAGATGTCAAGTGTAGTTGAAAGGAGGCATCGCACTGGGAATTAGTCTACACCGACAGGTATTCTAAGTATCAAGAATCGCATAAGGACGGTTCATTTTGTGTAAAAAAAAAAACGCTTAAGTTTGTGTTGAGCAAGTGATGCGGTGTGGCATCGCAGCAGCGCGATGTTTCTCCATGCCACATACCCAGTTTTTGCAACGAGACAGAGGGCTAGTCAAGTCACCTTCTGACAGGAAGTTAATAAAGAAATGACCAATATACCTTACCGTAGATTTGGCAACAGCATAATAAATTTTTCCAGATTTGGCAAATCTTCGACGAGACCGACGCCTGCATACACACGCTTCGAGGGAAATTGATCGGATTTCAGCATTTATTGAGGATCAAAATGACGGGTGTGGTATCGTCCAGGCATTAATATGACCGACGGGTTCAGTCTAGATGACCGTTGTGTCTGGGATTATCGCCTTCGGCATAAAAGCAAAAATTATTCATTCGGGAGGGTTACATTTGCAAAGATCTGAGAGCTATAGAGTGCATTGTTAAGTTTTCCCTGTGTAGAGCTAATTTCATTACAGAGTGCTGAGATTTACATAGTTTGCAGCCATTTCTCGTCCAGAGTATTGTCACGTCGCCATGCCTCTGACCGGCAAATAGGATGCGATCTCCATGGCTTAAACCAGCCGGGCTGGGTGCCCCATGAACATGTACAGGCTTAAAAATTCATAAACAGAATGCTTAAACATACACACATGAACATTTATCATGCACAGATGCAATCATCTATCATACACAGCAAAAACATCATACATTTAAGCCAACATTCATTCAACATGTTCATTAGATATTCATTAACAAACATTACAGTTGCAGAAGTAAAATGGATAGATCACTTATCTTATGAAGAAATCCTTCCATAACCAGCTACGTTGCTGCAACGTTCCACCCAACCATAGGCCAGCGTGCTCCTTAGTCTCTCAGCAGCGCTGCCACCCCCGAGCTGGGCATGATTCTCCAAGGAATAAGGGAACAAGCAGGCTTACACATAGCCAAGGATACACAAAACACAGCCAAGCCAACATAGTTGGGTTTATCAGGCCATTAGGGAGTTAGAGAAGGCAGATTTCTAAGCTGGTGAGCTCATTACAGAGCCAAGGACACCTACACCAGAACTAGTTTGACCTCTAAGACACCCATCCACACCCAACACAAGGAATCAGTCCCTTCTCTGCTACACAGTCCCTCAGGCCTTGCATTCCCTTCCAGTGCTATTCAGGGGTGATGGAGAAGAATTCCATCCCTCTAGCTCTGTCTGTATGGTTCCAGCCACTAGGTTTATCAAGCAAAATTAAGCCAACATCCCTGCTCCTCTCACAGTTCGAAGACCAACAATTGCACGTATGTAATCAATTCAACTGTCACAGCTTAAACAGGGAAAATGAATTCTGAGTCATTATTGGCCCTATCGTGGCCAAAATGACTCTTAGGAGAATTTACAATAGCCCCCAGCATGTAAGGAAGACCACAACCAACACAACCAACAACGTGGAAAAACACAGCCCGTCCTGGGCAACGAAATCACCCAAAAAACATACACAGACTGAGTTGGGGAAGAAATTACAGTCTCCCAGCCTGTGGGTGAGCATGAGCAACAATGCAGAACCCAAAATCATCCCGTGAGTATAGGATACAGCCACACTATTCACTAATCCATAGAGGAAAATTGTTGCGTGGGTAAATCCAGCAAAATTCTGTGCGTGAAGACCAAAACGGGAAGGAACCCCTCTGTGTGAGAATGCACAGCAATGGAGAGGACGCGAATTTGCAGGAGAAAATCACGTGGGTAAAACCTAGGGAAATTCTTGTGCATGAAAACAGTGAGCGGCCAAATGGGAAGTGCGTGAAGGTGAACAACTACCAGGAGGACGCGAATTTTCAGTGCATGGGTGCTCAGCAACTCGTGGAGAGGAGAAGAATGTCTGCGGAGAGATGATAGTCATTTTTCATTTCCATTCATAAGTCAACTATGGGTGGAGTGTGCATGGAGGCATCGACTGACAGTCCTACCACCCCACTACAAAAACAATTAAATGCCATAACTTCCCTCAGCTACCAGTAGAAATTATTAACTGGAGGTGGTTGGGATAAAACAAGCATGTCTTCAAGCACCTGATTAACTCTCTCTGTCTGACCATCTATCTGAGGATGGTATGCAGTGCTGAAGTTTAGCTTTGTACCTGTTGCCGCCTTTTCACACATCTGGATCACGTGGCAGAAATCTTCAAGCCACTCGGTGTGTCCTTGGGGGCAAGTCTCGAGTCAAGGCTGTCACCTTGTTCTTGACTCCTCCGTTTAGGCTCAACTCCTAACGAAGCCAAGGGGGGTAGACCCTATTAAGTTACTAAGGATGATTTCTTAGTGTAATGATGTTGTACTGAATCAGTTATTTTACGAGTTTGAAAACTTTAACTATAAACAATCAAGATGACAAGATACAAAGATACACATGAAAGCACAAGATTGATACACAATATAAATATGAAGCAAAAAGGACCAGTGC
>LPNX010751376.1:115429-128915 GCA_001517045.1 Pseudotsuga menziesii | reverse complement strand
ATATATGTGTGTGTGTGTGTGTGTGTGTGTGTGTGTGTGTGTGTGTGTGTATGTATATGTATATACATGTATGTATTTATGAAGCTTTGTAGCAATCTGGGAAGCCATGTAGCGACAAGTTTGGAGGTGTTTCGATTATGAAGTCTGAGAACATATATATGTTTTTGTAATGTGCCATTTATAAGCTCACTGAGCACTAGTCCATTTTGGATGAGCCCTCCTCTCTTGGTTAGTCCTCATTCGTCCGTCCATTGGATGAAACCATCTATGAGGATGTGGGCTGTATATATGTATATATGTATATATATATGTTATACCGAAATCTTGTCGCCACCATGTTATGAAATAGGTATTCCCTTGACTTCTCCAATCCCTCAAAGTTTTTCCTAGAGAAATGAAAGTTCAAATTATCCCCTTGCAATTTTTCCCTGTGTTGAGCTGGTAACGCTCCTCTTCCATTAACAACAAGTGTTGCCCAAGCCAACACCGCTCCTGATACATGAGCACAAAGTGGTGCCACCACTCCTACCCTTGCTGCAAGAAGCGTTACCCCCTTATCACCGCATGTTTGCTTCATTGGAGGAGTGGTGCTCGAGTTTTCAAGGAAAAAAGAGAAGCTTCAAGAGGATTCTCGAAGTTGACCTCCGTGGAGCCTCATCCCTATGGTTTAGGACCAGCTGGAGCTCGAGATCCTCCCTTTTAGGATATTATCTCCACCCCACCCATGATATCCTCAACCATACCTATCCTCCCATGCCTTTAAATACTGGCTCACCCCCCGTGGGAAAAGGGAGGGAGAATTGTGTTGCATAGCCAAACTTTGTCAAAATCATTCTTGAGTCTTTGGAGGCTAGGTGAAGTTAGAGGCAAGGATCCATTGGAAGGAACTATCAACACCAAGGCATGAAGGTTGTAGTCTCTCCACTCATTTATTAATAAAAAATGTCTTTTCTTTCCCATATTTACTTTTTCATTTGTATATATTTCTTGATTCCTTAGTCACTGGCATAGATCTATAGATGATCTTCTGGTATCTTTGATCTTTTGTGTGTTTGATGTGTTTATGCAAGTATTTCCTTGGAGACCTTTTGTCATAAGAGAAGAATCACATTACTCCATCAAATATTGTATTCCAGGTGTTTATAGCTTCTAGGGAAAGTCTTCTAACCTTGTTGTGAACCATTTGTTCTGGATCTGAACCATTCAGACCAGAGGAACAACTTGTGTCCGTAGAAGGTGCAAAATTCCTAGCTACATTATATATATAAATATATGTATGTATGTATGTATGTATGTATGTATGTATATATGTATATATATATACATATATGTGTGTGTATGTGTATGTGTAGAGATATGTATGCATATATACAAAAAATACATTGTCTTGTTATGCTAAAAAAAACTTGTAACGTATGCTACTGACATTGTCTTCTTCATAACATTCACAATTGTAAACATAAAGACCTGTTGCTAAATTTCTGTGGTGATAGGTTATTGGTGATGTAATCGGAGAAACCACAGTATTGAAAAGATCAAGTCGACGTTTCGAATCCATATCAGGATCCATCATCAGGACACATTCGAACGTGGAGAGAGTGAGGACCAAAGTTAAATACTGGAACCGAGTAGGAAATCTATGGTCGGCCGTGGAGATTAGGGTTTGCTAGGTAAACAAAAAGATTTTTAATTTTATTTAATTTCAAGTGTGCGGAAAATTTAATCTCCAGACCTATTTTTCCGGAATGTTGATTTTAATTATTTTTCCTAAAGACCTGTTTATTTCCCTAGAGAGGTCCCAAAACCCTTGCCATCAACAAAGTTTTGGTTGGATTCCACTTCATTTTTCACTCGGGATTCAAAGTCCATAGTTCCTACCTGAATCTCGATGTGAGTCAGTCTATCCGGGAGCTCTTGGATGGTGTGGGATTGATCCTGATGTCAAAATTCCTCGACAGCTTTTTTCTCCCTCTAAATAAATCTCACTTCATGGAGGTCCTCTGCAACTTACTCAAAAATTTCCCTCACTTCTCCTTTGAGTTGGTGAAGCCGACTCTTCTGAATATCCATATCATATTTATCTCTCCTTAGTATATGTCTCGGTGCTGCTAGGCCATGCTGAGGTCTCGGTGTTGCTAGGCCATGTTGAGGGCAGCAAGGCTCACTCTCGTCGATGGAGTTCATGTTATCAGCCTATTTGTAGAGGGGGAAATTAGCTTGAAGGATCTCACAACTCTGAATTGCTTCCTTGAGATGAATTAATTCATAGATAAGTTTACAAGGTCCCTTTCCCGTTTCATGGTTCGTGTATAAACTGCAGGAATGATATGTCTCATCGGCCAAGTCACTCCTCGTTAGAACGAAAACAAGCATGTTGGCATGCAATGCTAAATTAGGTGAATGAAAACTTGTTCCTTTTATTTTTATTATGACATATTTAAAAGAAAAAGAAACGATAGCACCTATGCATCCCTCTATCTTCTTTATTCATAATCAAATCCAATTAGAAATTTCTTCAACCCTAAAATCCTGAAAAGAAAATAAATATAACATTACATTTTCTTGGGCAGGGACTGGGCATTTTTCTTTGTTTTCATAAGAAGGTTATAATGGAATATATTATGGTTATTATTGATCTTATATTTCCTTCATTAATCATGAGATAAAAGGGAACATCATATAGAAATATAATGAAAAATTTATGGGACAAAGTAAAAAAATTGCAACAAAGTGTATAAAGTTTGCAATTAATTTGGGGTTTGAATTGGATTCACAAACTTATTTGATATGAATTCTTTCTGTGTATTTCATTATGCATTTTAACAGTGCAAGTAAGGCTCGTGGACCCTTCAAAGAACTTTAATTCTCATGGAGTTGGAAGTGTGGACTGGAAAGAGACAGTAGAAAGTTGGGAGCTTAAAAAAGAATAAAATATGCTTCAAATGACAAGTGGAGGTAGATATGTTGATGGAAAAGAAGACATGGAGGGCACGGGTTCTGATGGGGAAGACCTCCTAATGTATGCTACTTTTCACAATTCATGGAGTGGAGCAACCTCCTTTACTAATGCTTTAAAATACAATCTAAAAATATAATATTTCTTTGTTAATTTTTCTCAGCTTAATCTCAAGTTTTCGGAGTGGTGAAATTTTACAATAATTGTTTTGAAATTAGATTATTATGTATTGATTGGTCTCTATATGTGTGATAAGTCTTTATTTTCTTGAATTGATTGGTGTATTTTCTTGTGTACTAGGCTTGATTATGCACGACAACCTTTGAACAAGATTGTGTTAGATTTTTATCATTTAATCAATATGATCTAGGATCTTATATGAGAGAATAACATGGACAGCAATAATCACAAGAGACAATAGACACAAAGAGTTTTCCTCGGGGAAACCATAAAGGAGAAAACCCCACAACTTCCTCAGAGATAGAATGAGCACCAATGGCAAAAGTAAAACCCAAAAACACAAATATGATCTCCAATAGTTGTTCTCTCTCTCACTTGTGCGAGCTCCTCTTCTCTCACTCATGCACTACAGTTGAGTGAGTGTGTGTTGCAAATAGAGAGTATCACTCTCTATTTATACTAGTTTCCAACTTGAAAATTACTTGCCAAGGCCAACTTCACTAGGAGAGTCTAATAACCCTAGTACCCCTCAACTATGGGCACTTCCCCCCCCCAATCAACAAAGGAGGGTTAACCTCTCTGAATTTACAGGACTTGATTACATTAATGATTTTCTCGATAGGAACATCGAGGTACAATGAAAAACAATACATGAGATATACAAGTGAATACATTCCGAAGTTATAAATACATCAACACTCCCTCTTAATTAGGAAGGTATTCTCTTGACATAGTTAATCAGCACAAGTCTTCATCACAGGATCATCATTTAAGATGGATCATCATCAAAGTTGGATCATCATCAGACTAGATCATCATCATCATCATCTCTGCTCCCACTATCTTGAGAAAATTGTGATATCTCTCAGTTCTACTCGTCATAGGAAGTTCTATAGAGCTAGCCCTTTTTCATGTTAGTTGTAGGCCTAGCCTCCATGTAGGTCTTCTTCTTCAGCGCTTATATCATCGGCATGGTAGGACACACCTACTACTATCCGAGAAAGGATCCAACACTTATATCCACCAACATGGTAGGACACACCTACTACCATCTGGGAAAGGCTCAGCACTTACATCCACTGGCATGGTAGGACACACCTACTACCATCCAAGGAAAGGCCTTAGCACTTACATCCATTGGCATGGTAGGACACACCTACTACCATCTAGGGAAAGGCCCTGTCACTTACATCCACCAACATGGTAGGACACACCTACTACCATCCAGGTAAAGGCTCTGCACTTACATCCGCCAGCATGGTAGGACACACCTACTACCATCCAAGGAAAGGCTCTGCACTTACATTCGTCGGCATGGTAGTACACACCTACTACCATCCAAGGGAAGGCTTAGAACTTACATTTGGCCATGAGAGGAACCAATCCTACCGCCATGTCATAAAGGCACAACACTTACATCTGACGATGGGAGGAACACTTACATCTAATGATGGGAGGAACCAATCCTGCCACCATGTTAGAAAGGTACATCACTTACATCTGACCATGGGAGGAACCAATCCTTCCACCATGTTAGAAAGGAACAACACTTACATCTTACCATGGGAGGAACCAATCCTACCACCATGTCAGAAGGGCTCATGGACTCATCACTTCCTCTTGGAAGGAACCTCGATCTAGAGAACACCAAGCTTCTCCCTGAAGTACTCAAACTTCACTCTGGCTAATGGCTTGGTCAACACATCAGTTATCTACTCATCTGTCGCAACATACTAGAGCTTCACTGCTCCTCTCTGCACCATATCCCTAATATAGTGATATTTGATCTCGATATTCTTTGACTTGTCATGGAACATCAGGTTCTTCGACAACTTCACACAACTATGGTTGTCGCAATATATAGAAGTAGCATCCAACTGGAGATCAAACAAATCAGATAGTAGCTTCCTCGGCCACACTACCTCACAACTAACCGAACAAGCTACAACATACTCTGCTTCGACTGTACTCAGTGCCACGCAGGACTGCTTCATGCTAAACCAAGAGATCACACCTGATCCCATACTGAAGCAACACCCCGAAGTGCTCTTCCTATCAATGGAACTTCCTGACCAGTCCGGATCCACATAACCCTCTAGGTTAATCTTCTGATTTTCCTCATACTTGAGCCCATAATCAACTATACCTTTCAGGTACCTCGGAATATTCTTTGCAACAATCAAGTGAACATGTCTTGGATCTGTCAGGAACTGGCTCAATGTGTTCATAGCAAACCAAATATCTGGTCTTGTATTCATTAGGTACATTAAGGACCCAATCATCTGATGATACATCGCAACATCAACCGATTCTAATGAGGCATCACTCAATAGCTTCATGTTCGATGCCATAGGTGTGGTCATGGCCTTGCATTCCATCATACCGAACCTCTTCAGGATCTCTACTGCATACTTCCCTTGTCCCAAGGAAATTCCATCTGCATTCTGCCACACCTCCATACCTCAAAAGTAGTCCATCATATCCAAGTCTTTCATCTCAAACTCAGAAACAAATATCCTTCTTTCAACTTTAATGAGTTCCTCTTTTCTGTCACGAACAAGTCATCAACATATAATAGGAGCATCAGTGGTCTTCCACCTTCAACCTTGAAGTAAAGGTTGGAATATGCTTTACTCTCAGTAAATCCTAGAACCATAAGTAAGCTATCCATCCTGTCATATCATGTTGAACCTCAGGATCTTCTACAGTCACTCCCTCTGAAGCGGAGCATCATTCTCCCTATGCCTTTCATACTCTATGCATTGAAACATTATGTATTGGAGTGACAAGTAGCTTCCTCTGCTACTAATATTCTATGTATCCATCTAGGGTCATTGGATACCAAGATCCTCTATCTTGAACCTTTTCAAAAGTTCTTCTCGCACCCATCTGTGAGCTTCTCATCCTCTATAGGATTTCATTTTCAACCTTGTAGCAAAGGTTAATATCTTCATCACTCTAGGTGATCTTCAAGCTCCTCATGTATGTGTTATCCCATGGGTGTCTTCTGAGCTCGTACAAGGCCTCCTTTAATTTGCACACATGAGTCTGCCTGTCATGTGCCTCAACTCCCATTGGCTGCAAATGTCTCTTCGTAGTCTATGCCTTATTTCTGTGAGAAGCCTCGTGTTACAAATCTTGCCTTATATCCCACGATGTTGTCATCTATTGCATGTTGGATATTGTATATCCATATGGAAGATACTACGGAATTCCCTTCATGTCTCAATATCGCATCCTAGACATCATTCTTCTTGAACTGGTGCACTCCTTCCCTTTATTCTTGGTTATTTCTTCATAGCTGGAAGGTTCTGCATCAATGATGTTGCTCAATAGTGTCACATAACTTCACTATATCTGATACCTCTTTCTTTCTTTGAAAGTATCGTCATATTATTCTTCATGAACTGTCGTCACTTATTTTTCGGAACAAGTCTCATCCTTCTTTTCTTGTAGGCGATTATACGTGATCTTTCCTATGAGTCAAATGCATTAGTTGTATGGTTGAAAACATTTCATAAGGCATATTCATAATGTCAAATTCTTATGCATAAATATATAATCATGCAACTATTTTAGCTAATACAACATTCATCTCACAGAAACTTTGTAGATGCCTTCCATCTCTACCATGACATCATTGAGATTGTGCACTAATCCAATATGTCAGCAAAGAGGTTTCATTCTAGATAAGTAGCAATGGATAGTTTTATAGCACCATGAGCTACTTACCCATCACATTCATATTAGTAGTATACTGTCATTATTGCAAGCATTCTATCATGCATAACACATCAACTAAATATAAACAAATGCATAACAAAATAATATCATGAAATGACAATTGAATACTTATCTTTATTCATTTCGTGGGTAGACTCCTTCTTGACCCTTCAACTTCATCATCTTCTTCATTCATAACAACATCATTTCTTATCCAAATGCTAAGATGGATAAGAGTTTCTTCAAGAGTTGAGTCCTTCATATTCTTCATCCCTTAAGGGATCTTCTTTGGATCGTGAGAGCTTGATGAGTCAGTTGCTCTCATTTTCTCTTCTCCTATTATGAGTCGAGCTTTTTCTTGTGTGCGCTCTTCCCAGAGTCTGTTGAAGGTAATCACTTCCTTTTGGCACACATTCATCAAATGAATGAATCCCATGATCATGGGAGGAAATTCAAGGTGGTTATAAAAATGTCTTATTCTTCTTCGATTGCTTAGTAATAGCATCAAACACTTCCTTTTGGTGTCTTCAAGGATGACACATGAGGGATGAGATGATATTTAATAGAATCTGCAATGATTCTCTTGGTTCTAGCCTTATCCTCATCTCCCTCTAGCTCTTATAACTTCTTTACTGAAATACTAATCTAAGTCAATTTCTTCAAGGATCACAGAGTTCCTATACTTCTTTCGATTTATATTCTTCCCTGCAAAATGGCTTGGTCAAGGAATCAAACATCCCTTTAGGTGTCTTTAGGGAAGACACTTGTGGTATAAGGTGATGCTCTTGGCCTTGACCAAGTTCTTCTTGTGTAAGGCTTTAGCCTCATCTCCCTCTGGAACTTGAACCTCTTCACTTATGTAGGTGTCCAATTCATTTTCTTCAAGAACCAATGAGATCATATACTTCCATGCTTGGAATTTGTCATATTCACCAATATTGTCATCAAGCTAGTGTGATTATTCATTTTGAAATGAGAACCTCAAATGTAGATAGAAAAAGATTAGATCTTACCGATTTGAGGTATCCGTCCTGGTTCCAGATCTAGCTAATCTAGGGTTTGTTAGAGAAACCCTAATTTTCAAATCTTGGAATATTTTAGATCTGATTGGATATAAAGATGCACCTCCTCAAGGTGAGTTGAGAAGCCTACTCATTTTCCCAAAACTGTGATCAGAACTACAAAATATCTGATGCCCTTGTTTTCTTCAATTTCTTCTACATAATTGCCTTATATTGTTTCTACATTATCTCCAAAATTAATCCTCCTTTATGTTTGAAACTTCATACTGAGGTATCCTCATCTGTCCTCTTTCCAACACCGTAGGTTTGAGCATAATTTGTTTCACCAATTGGAACTTATGAGGGTTTTCCCAAGGTGAATTGTTTCAGGACTGTTCAGTATAGAGAACTTGTACAGACTGCCACATGTCACTGTTTAACCTTCAGGGTCTGAAACGTTTACCATCGAAAGTAAGGTCTATTCCCTATCTAGAAAATATTGAAAATTTTCATTTGGACCTTTGTAGCCCGAGATATAGAAATTTTACCAATGTGTCATGTTTAGGGATGAATCCTGAGAGTGGTTGGAACCCTGATTTGGAGGAATCATATCTCCCAGAATATAGAAAAAATGAGGCTGAAAGTATTATAATGTGTTTAGCACAAATTTTTCTTCGGTCTATAAAAATTTTGGCTTCTGATCCTTCTCCAATCTCGAGATATAGCGAATGTACCAAAACTACTAGTTTTAGTATTTTAGGGTTTTCTGGTCGGGGATCAAATTAGGGTTTGACTTTCCTAGAGTTTTACCCAACCAAAATTTTTGATATTGGTCTCTAAATTTAGATTTTGAGGAGGAGAGAAATCCTATGCTAGGATCACTAAAAAATTCATCTTCTATGAAAAGACCTAATTTCCCGCAGCAGTGACTAAAAATGCACGGAATCAAATTCTGCTTCGACAGAAATATGCGCCCTTCAGTGGAGAGTTATCCTAGCCTCTTTTGCTGATCATCTATGGAGGGAGACCCAAAAAGTAAGAATCCCTAGCTTCTGTAGCTGGATAATGTCTTCTTCTCAAGTTAGCTCTGATACCATGTTAGATTTTTATCATTTAATCAATATGATCTAGGATCTCATCTGAGAGAATAACGTGCACAACAATAATCACAAGAGACAAGAGACACAAAGAGTTTTCCTTGGGGAAACGATAAAGGAGAAAAACCTGCAACTTCCTTAGAGATAGAATGAGCACCAATGGAAAAAGTAAAACCTGAAAAGACAAAGATGATCTCCGACAGTTGTTCTCTCTCTCACTTGTGCGAGCTCCTCTTCTCTCACTCATGTGCTATAGGTGAGTGAGTGTGTGTTGCAAATAGAGAGGCTCATTGTCTATTTATACTTGTTTCTGACTTGACAATTACTTACCAGGGTCGAATTCACTAGGAGAGTCTAATAACCCTAGTTCCCCTCAACTGTGGGGACTTTCCCCCCCCCGATCAACAAAGGAGGGTTAACGTCTATGAATTTACATGACTTGATTACATTAATGATTCTCTCAATAGGAACATCGGGGTACAATGAAATAAAATACATAAGATATACAAGTGAATACATTTCGAAGTTACAAATACATCAACATATTGTGCCTCTTCCTTCAACTAAGCTCACTTCATACAAGATTGTGATTATTGTTCAACTCATAAATGTGGGATTTTTCTTTCAATACTGAGTATCGACTCTTGCCAGTGATGCATATCCACTTTGGTTGGTCCTAGTTATATGTGAGGTCTGGTTTTTTGCGTCATGTATTCTTGAGCAGTTTCCTAAATGGATTCCCATTAATCGAGAAACATGTATTGATAGAATTTCATTGAGGTTAGTTTACCATGTTGAGTGTTATTAATAAATTTGCAATCCTGAGAATTTAGCTTAAAATGTGGCCATATCTCTTTTAGGATTCTATACAAGAAGCCACTCATTCAAGGATGATGAAACACCCAGCATGTTTATTATAGGAACCTTGTGGCGAGATTTGAATTTATTCCTTTTCAATTATGCATGTTTGACAAAGAAGGAGAGGCAACTCAGTTGGTTGGTGTTGTTATTTTTGTCAGTGCAAGGGACCCTATAAAGGAGCCTCCTCTTATCACAACAAACAATGTTATGTCTATCCTTTCTATGGATTATCCTATTGATAAAGTTTCATGTTATGTTTTTTATGATGAAGCAACAATGTTGGATTTTGAAAATCTTTTAGAAACCTCGAAATTTGCATGGAAGTGGATGCCATTTTGCAAAAGTACAGTATCGATCCAAGGCCTCTTGAATTCTATTTTGCCCAAAAGATTTATTTTTTGAAGGATAAAGTACAACCTTCCTTTGTGAAAAATGAAAAGCACTATCTCTTCCATGTTTTTGGATTCAAATTACAACAACTTTATATCTCTTCCATGGAATCAAAAGTTGTGAATCTTCAATCTTTTTTTACCTTGATTCAACTTCTCTTCCCACATATGCAACTGAAAGGTCATAGAAGGAATCTGGAAGTTCGATTTGAGAAGCAATATTTTTTGAAGTAGAAAAGAATACACACACCTGAAATCCCACTTTCAAGATAGTTAAGAAAATATATTAAAACATTTAAAGGAATTAATGAATAAGAAAAAAAGGTAGACAATGTAACAATTGTTATAAGATTCCAGAAAATGATATTACCTACAACAATCGCATGCCCACACTCCAAGTTCAATATCCTTATCAACTTGCTGAAAAGGGGGCAATATTACAGAGTTGTATCTCAAAATGCATTCAAAACCTCTGTTATTCTCCTTACTATAAATCTAAAACAAAAAATTGTAATGAGCCATGAACAGTCTTACATCAAATGCACTAAGCAATATTAAAAGTAAAATTAGTAAGTGCCAATATAACAAGTGGTGGGAAAACATTTGGAAATAGAAGGCCCTGCCATCTGTATGGTGTGACATTAAGCACTTCTAGCGTCAAATTCTTGGACGAGTTGCAATTTTGATTCACATTTCTAATGAATTGCATCAATGAGTTAAATATTCTTTATACTTTTTATACTAAATATTGATGGATAAGTAGTAGGAACTTACATACAGTTTGAGGAAGGAAATAATGGAGGCTAAGTATACACTTAAATGCAAGTTTGAAAACCTATTAGGATTAATTATTCTATATGTTATGTTTCATAATTAAAAGGATAATATAATTGTATTATTGGTTATTTCCATTAGGCTTACAATGACCAACATTCAGTTTTTGCATCCTTATTTTCCAATTTCTTAATATAGACATTTTCATATCTAGATTTTCATACATATTATATCATTTATGTAAAGAAATTTTCTTTGCATGAGTTGTTGTTTACAATAAATGATCATTGAGTTGATCTCAATATTGGTCAAGTTTCAAGCAGGGCTTCATCCAATTAAAAAAAGTAGAACATAAATGCTTATTTTCTCAATAATACCATATTGAATATAGTGAAATAAGATGATAATTCATATTTCATCTGATAACTTAAATTAACAAATTATGTCTTCTAGGCATGGAGATTTTCTATAGTGAGTATTGTTGTGAAGACACCTATGAAGGGGAATATGTAATGTGATGTATTTTGATAAGTAAATGAATCACCATGCCACACAAATCTGTAATATTGCAAAATCTCCTTCCTCTCATAGTCAAATTGCAATGAATACATATTAAACATAAAATATATAGAGGGAAACTATATAAGCAATTCCTAAGAAATGAGATTGCATACTACAAAGAGCCACTCAAGTTGAACAACTATATAACACGGATTTTAGATGGCACATCGACATGTTACAATGACATAGTTGCATCAATGGTAATTTCATATGAAAAATACGGGCATAGTTAGAGGTAGTAAACTTTGTAGAGCTCTATCTTTACGAAAAATGACAAGAGTAACATATTTTTTCTTGTAGAACTGAGACCACATGAGCTCCTGTTTAGATAAGAGTCATCCATATGTCATTGAAACCATTAAGGGAAGTTTCCTACATATCACTGCTTTTTATGGGAAACATGCATGTAACGTGAGAGAAGACTACCACATTCTATGGGGCATCCTCTTTTATTGCACAAGAAACATTAGGGATGTGTCCCTAGGAGTGGGATGGGTTCCCACGCAACATTGGTTTGGACCAAAAATAAGTTGCTAGAAGAGAAGACAATGCACGCAAGAAATTTTGTTTATTTTGATTGAACTGTTTAGAAGATGTAATGGTGAATTTAATTGCTAATGAGAGACGCTCTTGATGCATCTTTTCATGAGGGAAATGACCAACTCCAAAGCAAATTCTTGTGATACCTAGAATCTAGTTAAAACAATAAAGTTTGTCTAACACTAAGCATGACACTAAAGGCATGAAAATTTTCCCAACCATATACCATATAATGACGAGTCTAACTTTTCATAATTAAAAGAAATAATGATACCATACAGATTTTGAAATTAACTTTGACTGGTATTGTTAATTTTGTTTCTTCGTCATCATGCAATTTTTTGTAATGTAATCAAGATATGTAAAATTTTGTATTGATGTCAAGGAATTTGGAATGGAGTTTTTTTGTACAAGAATGTGAACTGTACATAATAGTAAACTAGATATACAATTTATTTCAACAACAGAAAGAAGACATGTTGAAGAGGTGCTACCATTGAAAAACTGTGGTCTACTTTTTTATAAATACAAATGTAGCAAAATCCATCATAGTAGCTACCTCTCAATCACATCCCTTGAGATCTTCCTCCAAATCCCTTTTCTTTATGTGAAAAAACAAGATTACAAATGCAATACATCACTGTATTTACATAAAAAAGGATATGTAAGCATAATATTGTTAAGTTTTTGTTTTTCTTATCTCTACATTGTCATATTTTTTCATTCTACTTATGTTGTTGTTTCGGTATGCTATTATCCAAGGGTAGAAAAAGGAATAAAAAATTGTTTTAGCAAGATAAAGATAATAGAAACAAAATAACCAATTGACTACTTTTTAAAGGAGAGGCATATTTACATATAGAAAGCACAAATAGTCCCTAAATGAAGGAATAGATGTATTGAAATCGCATATAGATTATAAAAAGGATGTTGAAAACATTTAGAGAAAGGATAATGCAAAACAGGCTGATACAAATAGCCTAACACTATACAAGAAGGGTTGTTATTTTGTTTTAATGAAATTTCCATTCTTAATATCTATTGATTTGATCGTCTAAGCATTCTTAAAATTTGGAATTTATAAAAATTGGGCGAACCTATTTCATTGTGCATAACTCAATTGTCAAAATGTGTTTTGTGTAGTAGTATCCTTTTACTTCTATCTTAGTTGAATTTACAAATCCTTGCAAACTTAACTCATAAGTATTTTTAACAGATTCTGAACAAAAAAGAATGTAGCAAATGAACACACATCTAGACCACTAAATGCATAAGTTTAAAAGGTCATATGGGTAGCACAATTGGCATAAACGTCACAATTGGTCATAAGTTTAATACTTTTAACCAATTTGAAAAGTTTTATTAAAATGGATGAAATTGTTATTGCACAACCCTATGATTAGC
>LPNX010751376.1:90887-113999 GCA_001517045.1 Pseudotsuga menziesii | reverse complement strand
CACAAAAAAGACTACTCCGCAATTCTAAATATATCCAATTTGCAAAAGTTGAAACAAAAGGTTAAGTTTATATGACTAAATAGTTGGAGGAATACAAAAAAAACAAAAAATTATATATACTAAGGTAATTTTAGGCACAAAAATGATGTATACATATTTTGGTAATTTACATAAGAATAATTAAAAAATGATTATTTCTAGAACAAAGTTATGGTAGCATAACAAATAAACTTTAATTGCGTTGGAAGTAGAGTTTTCCAAGAAGAACCAAGTAATTATAATGGAGTGATTTTAACAAGTTTATATTTTTATGCATTAATAAAATAATGTAAATATAAATGAGTGAAATGAATTAGAGGAAAGGTGGGGATATTTTTATAGGCATAAGTTGGTAGTAGGTTTAAATTTCATATGTTATTTTTCTAGGAATATGTATTCTCTTCAAAGTATATCTTTTTCGAGGAAGGAAAAAGTGTTGTTATCCCTTCCTTTGATATGGATAACCTAACTTTGATCTAGAAGACCCTTGAACTAAGTCATGGTCTCATGGATACAACTATGGAAACATTTCATCCCTTTAGAAACAACACACCTATACCCCTCCCAAAATAGTTAACAAATCAATGATTCTGTATCCAAAAGGATACCTTTATAGAAGTTTGTACAATAAACGAATTAACAATTCCCTCCCCAAAGGTTTCCTTCGTAGATATTTGTATGCACTCTAATATTACATAGAGTCCACATGCCCCTCCATAAATCTTGTAAAATAGAATATGGAACATAACACAAAAGGTAAATGCATGTGGATAAAGAAAATTAGCATTCCTATAAACAATATATTTAATTTACTCTCCCTATTCTCTTTTAATTGGTTCATTGCCTGCATGATGTGCCTAGGGAGATATAACCCAAGTGTGACTATTATTATTGTATTATTATATATATTAATTAAAATATAATGAAATGGAAAATACACTTACTAAACTTACCATATTCTTACTCATTATGCTAATGATCATAAGGATTATAACAAGCTAAGTACTTTAATGATTTAGTGAGAGGAAGAGTAGGGGTAACCTTATTTCAATGCCTTGGAAGGGTGGAATAATTCAATGGTTGAATCTTTAACCAAAACTACATAAGTGCCTTAATTATAATAGACTTCAATCTAATATATGGAAGGGGAGAAACCAACCTACGTGAGAATGCATTGGTGGTACATGTAATTAATTCTATGGAATGCTTTTGATCGATTTACTTTTTATACAAAGGCCTTGTTATGCCCCTTTTTCACTAAGTGAATTGTCTCATTAGTTGTTTTGATTGCATCTCGAACATCTCAACATTTAAATGAATTAAAAGTTCATCTTGTACTAAAGTTATATGTCCTCTATTGATTTTTCTTAATAATCATACAATTTTAAACAAAATTAAAATCATTAATACAATATCCTTCACATATAACTTTTGAAAGCAATGTCATACCACCATAAGTTTTTCCACCACGTTTTACATGGTGTCCTTTACTTTCCACAAATAAAATGATTTTTTCATCCCAAAATATTGGTCTTATGGCAATCCTATAAGATGACTTACTTCCACCAACATAATTATGATTGACTATCAAGACATAAGCCTTGAGTACATTACCAACACATGAATTATTGATTGGTGACCGAGGCAACACATGATTGATTGGTGACCGAGGAAATCACCCTTAAGTACATTACCAACACATGAATCATTGATTGGTCATCAAGACATCACCTTTTATTTGGACATTTACATATATATAGGAAGAAGTAAGCATAGCTTTTGACATTTATTTTGAAACATGCCAAAGGTTTGAGTTATTTAACATATGACATGAAGATCTTGTTCTCCACACAAAAAGTGTGTCTATATTTTTGTGCATCTATGGCATGGAAACAAACATGAACTATAATAAGGATCTCATGGTGGGAATTATATAACAACTTTATACACATTATGGAGGTATAAATTAGTTTAAAACCTAGAGTATTTGAATCATGAGACTCAATCTTGATTCCAAACAAAAACATAAACAAGATGTTCCAATAAATATGCACCAATGCAAATGCTTTATGGTATCTACGTAGTTGTGCAAGTGCCTTTTAAGATTCATATAGTTGCAAAAAAATGACATAAAGAGAGTTTCCATGACCAATAATAAGAAGATATGAAATCCTCCACTATGAATTACAAATTACAACCCAAGAAATAAATTAAGTGTGTGTTACAAATTACACAGTTTGTCATGCCATTCATGTCCTTGTCTTGTGCAATAAACACAAATTTCATCTAATACCAATGCCCACCTCAGTATTTACAGAAAAAACATTACCATCTCAGAAATTTCCATTACTGATCTGCTTATAACAAGCTGTAAACAATATGAAATCCACTCATTATAGCCTCTGATATACAAATTAACAAGTTTAATTTTTAAGATAGGTGTTGGAAAATGACTATCTAAACTTGAACTATCTATTAACTATTTGATATTATTGCAAATAGGAACTAATTAAAAAGTTTTCTTCTAGACAGATTAATATTTGGAGGAGGTGTGCTTTTGTAGAACGAAAATTCAATCTTTTTTCTTGTAATGGCCCATAAATTCATCAATGTAATTATTTGCACACCTAAAACTAAAACTATTATTGAAGTTGCTTCTATGGAAATAATTGCAAAAACAGTCAACACCTTCGTTGTAGCAAGGAATACTTATAAATAAGGGGGTTTGATGCTTGCAAGCTTGTCTGAAGCACTACAAACCATTATTCACAAATATGTTCCAAAAGCTTTACCGAGTGGAGTAGCAATAGGTCTGGAAGGTGAGGTGACAAGATTGTCATCATCTTCAATTGGTGTTTTCTCAATTGTGTAATTTGAAGTCTATAGAACTGGGTTTCAAAGAGAAAATCCAAAGCATGTAATGTTATTCAAAAGTTTATACAATCAAAGGAAGTCCTTAAACTTTTGTGCTCAAAAGCGGAAAAAGAGATTAGCTTTTCAATGGAAAAACACTATGTATAACATTCTTTGGTTTTACAGTACTTTATATAGTTAGCATGAATTGAATAAATGTTTACAATTCAAACAACTAAGATTGCAAATAATATTGGCTAAAATGAAACAAGTTCTAGCTATAAATTGATACATAAAATTTGAATACGTTTAACGGAACTAAAAAGAGTTTGCCACAAATTTGTTATACAGTGGTTGTAAAAATCCACAAACTTGAGAGCTATCATTTGCTAAAATAATATCTTCCCGACTAAAAATTGCTACATCGGTGATTGTAAAAAGCCCCAATTTGAGAGCTATGATTTTCTAGAAAGATAATACTCCCAGCCGCAAATTGCTACATCAATGGCTGTAAAAAGCCACAAATTTGAAAACTATGATTTTACTAAAAATAAAATATTTTGACTCCCAAATGAAAAATGCTACATAGAATCTGAATTTGAATCCCACTCCCAACTACAAATTTCTAAATAAAATGCAGAACAAAAAAAATTAAAAAGCCACAAATTTATTATGTGGTAACTGTAAAAAGCTATAAATTTGATACACTATAGCTATAAATTTCAAGGGGGTCTTGGATTCTGAGTAAATAATGGACCTTAATATTGGTCTTAGAGAGGGTTTCTTTAGTTTGAGATGACAGTTTATGCCTTGTTGATCCAGGTGGATCATCTCAAAGCCGATAGAAGTTAAAGTCTTCAAAAAAGAAATAAATGCTTACAAAATGAAAGAGCTCTCAACATCTTTCCAGCGATGCTTGTTTCGTGAAAAATGACCTTCGGACGCAGAATATATTCAGGTTTAAAGTTTCGTCAAAGATGGTTAAAGTGGTTTAAAAATAGTGAAAATGGTTAAAAAAATGTGTTTTGGGGGCTATGGGAATTGAACCCAAACCTTGTAATAATAAGGCCACCATGACCCCATAAGTTTGGCAAAAGGGGGTGGTCAAGTGCTTACTCTTGGTGTTTAATTATTATGCCACAAACCACATTTGAACTATGGAGAGATTGTAATATGGTATACAAACCATATTATATCAAACATACCACGAAACTATGCCACATATGCCACTGAATTGTCAAAACAAACTATATCTTTATCCAAGGTCATGCCACAAAGAGATTGTATGCAAGTGGTAATGTCAAAATTTATTCCTTATCACATATGTTATAACCATATAACATAAAAAAATGCCATCGTTTGAACTATGGAATAATGTGGTAAGGTTTAAATATGCCACTGCCCACAAAACAAGTAACGATGGAGAGGTCCTGGGGTAAATCCTCAAGACCTCTCCCCACATAACGCAGAGACTCTGCCATTGTTCCACGGGTCCTTCATTGAGGTGGAAGCAGCTGGATACTTTTTTAAGGTGTAAGTACGGGTATGCTATAAAAAGCCACGAGTTTCTAAGCCACGGGCATGTTCAGAAATCAAAGTTCGGGTTTTTCATAACATAGAAGGCCGAAGCTAAACACTCAAAATTCAAAACTAAGTGTTGCATAGATTCTGAGGTGGAGTATGGGCACAATTCCCAAGACAAATTACATAACATTTATTATTTTGTCTTTTTGTGCAGATTGGTTGTCTCGAATTGCGTGCCAAAGGAGCCCTCAAGTGAACAGGGTCGATTTTATACTCATTTTTCTTGATTTTTCGAGAGTAACACAGTGGTGTAGTCTATTTCTATGTCTGAGTGATAGAACTCAGAATTTTTTCCAGAATACACATTTTGTAAGCATTTGAAGATTTTATCTATCAACCTTCCCATTTGGAAGTGGCCCGAAGACATAGCCAGGGGGTCTGGTGAACTCCGTTATCAGTTCTTGTCCATTTATGTTTTTCTTACATGTTTATGTGCTTATGTGCTTGATGGATTCTCTTTATTTATGCATTTTAAACCATGCCTATGAGTAATTGACATTTAACATTTCACATGCAAATAATGATTATAAAGATCCTTAAGTAATTTTCAGATCACTTGTAGAACGTGGTGTCATAAATATCACTAAGAAGGCCCCGCTTCCTCCATAATCTATGGAATAACTGGTCAAACGCCTTTTTAAAATAAGACTTAATTGCAAAAAACAAAAAGTTAAGGAAATCAAATTCCAAAGGCCAACTAAGAGAAACAACAATAAACACTCAACAAAAATACCTAAATATAAGCCACCAACAAACCTACTCTTCCAAAGAATTGAAACTCAAAGTGATGAAATCCCTATGTTTGAACTTAGTAATCTATAATCAAATAAATGTGTTGCTTTGATTGGCACGACTGGCTCACTAACCTTGCATTTGGTTTGGGTAGCCATATGTACGCTTGGATAATTTCTTGGGTGCGAGGTGAATCTACCCTCCTAAGATGCCAGAATTCTATGAGTTGCTTTAGCAAGGAAAAACAAATTTTTAATAGTCCACTATATATGGTTCATAGGCGGGGGCAGGAGATGCACCAACACTTATGGTGTGAAAGACCAGTCCCCCCCTTCTCCTTTTGTGTACCCAAGGCCTTATTAATTCAAAATGATCTATCTTTTACCCGCTCATAATTCGGTTGATCAAATGGATGGATTACCAACTGATCTCAGATCACATTCGACCCATCAATGCCTATCTTTTAACCCTTGATCTCCTAAAATTCCCTCTCTAAATTCCCTCTCTAATTGCTTGAATCCTCTAGGGTAATATAATAAATGTATCTTGAATAAGTGAAGAAAATTTATTTTCATGTTAGTATCCATATCAAGAAGTCTTCTGTCCATGGGCTCGGATGGGCGTTCATCTGCAACCCTTCCTCCCTTATTTGTGTCCCTGGGTTCAATTCGATCTTGGTTTCCATCCCAAGGTGTCAAGTTATGGGATGGGTTGGGTGTAGTTCGATGAGGCTTGGTCATTTTTTGTGGTAAGGTGATGAGTTGGGGCGTGAGTACTTTCCCTTTCCAAGGCATGGGTACCCGAGTAGGAAAATGTTTGAGCTCACTTCTTCAAATGTAAGCTCAGGCTTTGCTGCTCCTGCATACTTTGAATGATGGTAGAAATTGATGTTTTTGAGGTGGTGGTAAGAGAATGTTCAAGAGTTCCCTAGCATTTGAGCATTGACTAGGGTATGGAGGCATACCTGATTAGAGCAAAGCTGAAGCATTGACTAGAGCATGGAGGCATACCTGAGTAGAGTAGAGCATGTAGGGGGTGCAAAGAGGATGAGCACATATAATCAACCAACAAACATCTAAGTGGACAGTAGAAAAACCAACGCATTATGAAGAATCCATGCAATGGTAGTTTATTTTCTAGATAGACGATGATACATCTACATCGATTTTGAAAACCCCCTCAGAGGAAAAATCCTTTTGGCGTAATTAAGAAATGTGGCTGCAACGCCATTTCCTCTGCAGAACTCAATTCATATTACAAAATGTAAGGAGAGACTCAAACTTAAAACCCCTTATCCAAGACATAAAACCTTCAATAAAAAAATGGAGGCAAGAAAGTAACAATATCACTATCAAGTCGACCAAGCTTATTGATGGCATTGACAAACTCATCATGGAGGTCAACAGTCCATCGAAATCTGGAGTTGTTCATTCCAATAGGAATGGTTTATGCTGGTTACTTATGGGAATCTCATTTTTAGGGGAATGGAGTTTTCTATCGAAGCGACGATTTTACCCAGAGTTCCCCTTTTTTGGCCATCATTCATTAGACCCCTCCCTCATGTGGACCCATCGTATGTTAGTTCCAGCGATAGACAACAACTCTATCCTTTGTCCTTACTTTCTACTATCCCAAGAAAGCATGCCGCATCTAGAGTACATAAGCGATGGATTAATTGCACCCACTCATAGATCTATTGTTTGAATTTATTGCAGCCTCCATCATGCGCCATCCCATCCAAATTTCAAATTTGAATTATCAACCGCACGATGTTCATACCTATTTGTTTGAAATTTTGAATTTGCACAAGCATGCATTGCTCATACCTATTGGGATAAATAATCCTCCCTTTGACTAAATCTACCTAATTTACCACGTATCCTAAGTATTTGACTTAAACATGTGCTTACATCATCAACATGTCATCAACTTCAATGATTTGGACCTTCTCCTTCAATGGAGGATCCTATCTAAGCCTCCTCCTTCAATTAGGGAGAAAATATGGGTTGATCTGCATGACTAATGCACCCCATTTAGTCAACTAGAAGTTATCACACCTACTTTTCAATTAAATGGAGTGTTAAAGGCGCCTTTCTCTGGATTTTACCTAATTTTGAGCTAGATTCAATTAAACTGGAGTGTTAAAGGTGCCCTCACCTAATTTTTGTGAAAATTTCAGTTTATCTCAGCTAACTAAAGTCTGATAGGCCCCTCTACCTACTTGTTAACATGCAATTGAGTTATGAGTTAGTTAGAGACAATTATGTTCTAGTTTAGTGGTTAATTGATGTGCCGAGTGGTGTTAACTGACAAGTAATCCACTCTCATGCATTGAATTCGAATTACCTCTTTAGGATTCGAATTGCTTGGACATTAATGCCATTATAGCATATCATGATGTATCTTTTTATTAATGATTAAGAAATACACAGTTGCAAGACTTTTGCACAGTTTCTATCATTCATTGAGTAAATTGATCTGTATCAATCTGCAGTAACTTTTGTCTTGATCCTAAGACTGTTGTGGCTCAATTTTATATGGTTTCAAAGACATGGAAGGACAAGGCAATTATTCTACAAGGATTTTGATGGATCTTTGATGAAGATCAGGCAAAATTGCTCAAAAATATTCCAACACTGCACCAGAAGTGGAGATTTTTCCACATAAATCCTGGATAATATTGCATCTGGTTGATCAAGATTGCTTGAATAACTAGGCCAGGTGTGAAGAAACTCCAAAAGTGTTGGTTTTTATACCTTATTTGGTTTGCTCTGTGCGATTGCAAGTATCTCACAATCTCCATTTGCATTCACTACAACTAGAAAATGGACTCTTCTTCTAGTAATCTTCTCACTCCTTTCAATTATCATCAGTGGAAAGAGGACATATAGATACCATTGCACTCCAATGGACTCTATAGAGTCACCATGGGCATAGAGCTAGATCCAAATGCAGCAGTAGAGAATTCCAAATATTGGAACAAGCTTGATGAAGCCTTATGATTTCCTATGCCTCTCCATTTCAAGGTATCTTCTTTTCCATCATAGCGGACTGAAGACTCCCAAAGAAGCATGGGAACAAATTGCCAAACTCTTTGGTAATCAAGATGATATGAGAGCTTATTACTTGGAAAATGAAATGATATCTCTCAATCCTGGAAATTTCGATACCATAAATGAATTCTTCACAAAGGTCAAACATCTTGTGCTTCAATTGAAGCAATGTGGAGTAGAGAAGAAAGATGACCAACTAATTCTTTCTATCCTTTTAAAGCTAGGAGCAAACTATTATGTGTTTGTCTCTACCTTCCATATCAGAAATCTCACAATTTTGAATTGGAAGATGCCTACCTTAAATGCATTTATTGAGTACTTAACCAATGAGCATGATAAACTTATTCAGATGGGATCGATGAGATCCTCCAAAGATCAAGCTTTGTTTGCTAGAGGACCCAAGGCTACGAATACAAAAGGAAAGGAAAACAAAGAGAAGACCAAGATTGGTCCTCCTAAGCATAAGGAGCATTCAGATGAGCCCTCAAGTTTGAGGAAAGAAAAGAAAAAAGGAAAAGAGAAAACAAAATGCTCCTATTGTATGAGAGGCTTTCATCCAAAAATCTCATGTATGAAGAGGACAATTGATCAGATGACCTTTCTCTTGGGAAAAAACAATGTCACTCTTCCAGCTGGAGTAAGGAAGACTGACTATGGAGAAAATACTGAAGATCATGATGAGAGATTCCATGCACAGAATGCTAGTTGTTCAAAAACACATGCTTTCCTCATTGATTCAGGAGCTTCCAATCATATGGTTGCATCCACAGAATCATTCTCTTCATTACAATAACTGATGGTCTGAGCATTCACATGGGTGATTTCACTCAAATTCGAGTTGAAGGAAAGGGTTCTATCAAGTTAAAACATGGAAAGTTCAATGATGTACTCTATGTTCCCTCCTTAGATGCAAATTTGTTTTTTGTATATCATATGGCACACATTGGCCCACCAAAGCGAGTGGTATTTGGTCTAGACTCAGTGGATATCTCATATATCTCAACTAGGAATATTATAGAAAAGTGTGTTGGAAACCATGCCTCCAAGGCATATGAATTTTCACACTTTCTTCCATACTCAGATCCAATACAGCCTCAACTTCCATTTGAAAGGGGAGGTAAAAACATTCTATCAACTCCTTTTACATATGATAATGTTTCCATTAGTGTTTCAGATTCTGAATTAGAAGCAAAGGATTCAGCTAACCAGTTTATGAAATTGACTATGAAGTTCACAGTAATCCAGATCCAAAACCAATCCCTACTCCCAATCCTAGGCCTAAATGGGCACAAAAGGTTATTCAGGAAGCTGGGAAGATGACTGGAGATCCATCTGACATGAAGAGAACAAGAAACCAATTTTAGAAAGAGAACCTTGCGCTATGTCAAGCAAGTTCACTTCCTTTAGAGAGGTGCAACAAACTCCCAATGAGATGCTACATGATAGTAAGGACTGATCAATTACCCCGCTCACAGAAGAACAAAGTGGATCATGTCAATATTCTTCTAGAAAGAAGAGACAAATGCACTATTCCTTCCTCTATCTATCATTGGATTGGAAGAAGATGGAAAAGTTCACATGCAAAGCCCCAAGATACTAGTGCACACAAGAACAAGCATTTTGTTTCACTACACCACAGAGATGTAGGTTGCAACAATATTTTCAAAAGTTTCTTATTCAAGAAGAAATTTTCTCTCGATATGAAAGCTTGATCTTGATTCTACCTGCTTATTTTGAGGGGGGGGGGTATTTTTCTCATGAGGTTTTCCCCATTTCCTTGGTTGCATTAAGCAGTTATTATTATTTTTTTGCATTTAGGTTGTATGGGTGAGCATTGGTCTTAGTTTCCAGGGCCGAGGTTGTCCAAAGTCAGGATTAAAGGGGAGTGTTGGGATAAATAATTTTCCCTTTGACTAAATCATCCTAATTTACCACTTATCCTAAGTATTTGACTCAAACATGTGCTTACATCATCAACTTTAGTGATCTGTACCTCCTCCTTCAATCAAGGAGAAAATATGGGTTGATCTACATGACTAATGCGCCCCATTCAATCAACTGGAAGCTATCACACCAACTTTTTAGTTAACTGGAGTGTTAAAGGCGCGTTTCTCTTGATTTTACCTAATTTTGATCGATATTCAGTTAAACTGGAGCGTTAAAGGCGCCCTCACCTAATTTTGGTGATTTAATTTAGTTTATCTGATTCTAAGATTGTTGTACCTCAATTTTATAATACCTATTTGTTTGAAATTTTGAATTTGCACAAGCTCAAATACAGACATGACTTATCAAACCTCCTCATCAATTGGTTGGTGTGTGTTATCACGAATATTGCACCTTCTGCGGACAGAAGTTGTTCCTCTGGTCTAAATGGTTCAGATCCAGAACAAATGAGTGAACGACAAAGGATGAAGACCTTCCCTGAATGCTGTAGACACCTGGAATATTGCTTCGATTATGAACCTATGTACCTGCAAACATATCAAACATACAAGCACATCAAAGCTACCAAAAAATCATCTACTTATCCATGCTAGTGACTAAGAAATCTAGCAACATATACATGTGAAATCAAAACAACAGTAATGTGGGACGAAATTCAGCTTTGCATTAAGAATTTATGGAGAAGCTTACAACCATTGCCTTAGTGTTGACAAGCTCCTCCACGAGACAAACAATTCATCCCCATAATCTCCAACTTTGATCTCTATGCTCTCCAATGATTTGGACTAGGTAGTCAATCCAACGGCATAACAATACCTCTATAGTTCTCCCCGTCAACTATGGATATGAGATTGTATTTATAAGGCTCAATGGATAGGGATAGTTGAGAGAATGGTGGGTGAGGTGGCACCAAGATCCTATCAAGGGGTATCTCAAGCTCAAACTAACCCATAATGATAGGGATAAGGGAGGACACAAGGCTCAAGTTCTAGAAGCCTCGAGAAACTTCTATTTTTCCCTTTTTACCCAGGGTACCACTTTTGTTCCCTTATGACAGAACAGTTTAGATGAGAAGCACTTTAAGACCAAAGACCATAGGCAATGGCACCGCTTCTCTATAATAGGATACAGGCAGTGCTGAACAAGGTACCGCTCATCATCCATAGGGTAAGTGCGGTGCTAGGTTTTTTCAAGTAGAATTGACAAACAGAGCAAGTTTCCACTCGAAGTGTCGGGATTAAGGGTAAACATGGAAGTTAAGGGTCTCATCACATGATGGTGAAAGGATTTAGGTATAACAGAATTCCCCCCAAAGCATGAGACTTAGAGGGATACGATAAGCGAGAGCTTTGAGAGAACAAGTTGTCACTTCGAGGTGAAGATGTCAGCTCGGTTGGAGAATGTCGTCAAGTAGGCATCTGTAGTACATCAATACTTTTGACTCATAGACAAATGTAACCAACTCATGGTTGTAGACCAATACAAAGCAGATCCATGAGAGGAATAAACAAGCATGGATACTAGAATACAACGTACATCCATGTGATAGAGGACTCAAACTTGGACATAGCTACCAGACATACAATGTAGATCTATGTCATATAGACACAAATTTGAGCATTGCCACGACCATACAAATGTGGATCCATTCTAGATATACAAAACTCCATCGCAACCTAGGGAAAGCAATGAGCACTAAACAACTACCCAAGGTCTTCGTCTCGTCTTCCACAAAGTACGATTCTATCCATGTGATTACAATGATCTGAAGTCGAACATGGTGGAAACCACTTGATTGGCAGCCAATGATGTGAACCACTAACAAGTGCGAGGGAGATCACCATTGATGTCAATGATTCCCAAGGTACCCTAGTACAATCTACTAAGCGTGAATAGATGTGTTGATGTCAAACACCCAATTGATTCTATCGATCAAAGGTCAATGATGTGAACCTATGTCGAGAGCGAGAAAATCTATCATTAAGGCATACAGATCTCAAGGTACTAAGTTTTGTTTCTAATACTATTTCTCGGATGATGAGCTGATGTTGACAGGAATAGTCTCGTCGAAGGAGGGCCATGATGATTCCCACATCGACGACATGAAACTCAGAACATAGTTCTAGAATGATGTGAATAAGGTAACCTTAAATTGACTCAAAAGTACTGACACAAAGACTATTTTGACTGCAGAGATAAACTTCTTCAACTTCCCTTTGAACATCGGGCAACACGATAAAATACTTGGTAGCATGGCTAGACTAGACAAACACACAGTACGACGACGGACAATGCATCCTTTTGAAAGACTCAAAGGAGTGACATCACACATGAAAGTGGATTGTCACGGAGATCATCTGAATACCCAATTGATTGAAATGATATGCAAACAAGTGCCATGTTCAAAGGTAATGACAAACTACTGCCATTTATTTGCAGAATGATTCCCTTCCCATTTCCCCCCATCATGGTTGATGAGTGCCTCTTTTCGGTTTTACGAGTTCAAATAGCGTAACAAACACTCGTTATAGCTCATCCGAAGACAAGTCCAAACTCATATGTTTTACGAACATGAGAGAGGAGGGGTTCGTTCCCAAAAGAGGGTCTCTCAATGTTTAATTTAATGAGTCCAATGAAAGAAAACTCGGTATCATCCATCTTTAGAGAGTCTAAACAACCATGGAAGAAGACTCCATAGGGTCCTTTTTCATAAAATAGTTCATCTGATCTGAAAAACTGATAACCTGCCATCAGATGAACGACTCTTCAAATGCTTTAATGAGCATGAAGGAGACAATATCGCTCGACAATCGTGTCGTATAAGGAGCCCGAAAAGAGTTTAAAGAAGACTCCACTAGGTCTCTTTTCACGATGATAGATTTTACGAGCATGAAAAGAATAAAAAATGGACTCGAACCTTTGATGCTAAGTTTCGAGAGCGTGACCAAAGTGTCGCAATAAACGCTCAAAAGACTTTTTTTGTTTTATGGTAGTACACAAAAGTCAAAAAAAAACTCCCAAAACTTTACTGTTACCGCTCTTCTATCCTGCAACGACTCAAAAGAAAGTGTTAAATTCCCCAATAACTGACATTAAAGGATTACGAATGATAGATTTTAAGTAATAAATGGTTTTAAAACAAAACGATAACATTTCAAACCCCAAAATGTATATAAAAGTCATGTAAATAGTAAAAAATCAAAACATTTTATCATTTACCCATAGTGGAGAGCCTTTGGAGCATTTTCTTGGCCATATTTTCAGTTGCTGATATCGGGAGCATCCACCGTCGGATTCACGCACCATTAGTTCCAGGTAATAGCCTAGACCCTACTCTTTCATTTCATGCCTTCAATTTTGATTTTTAATGGTGTTTTGGGCTTATATGGTGAGCCCTAAAATCATGGAAGCAGGCACCACTCTTATCCCTTGCGGGATAAGCAGTACCCTGCTAGAACCACGCTGAAAACATAGCACACAGGCGGTGCCACCGCCTGTCCTCAATGGGACACAGGTGGTGCTGGCCGTGGATAAATATAAATGGTTGCACAAGAAAAACTAGCTCACTTTTGTTGATTTGAATGATTAGGAATGCTTCTAATTAGTCTTGTGATGGTTTTTTATAGGTTCTTATTGATAAAAAAATGGTCATATGGAAAGGGAGGCAACATGAGAATGACGATTCCTTCACCGGACGAAATGCGGGTTGCATAGCCGCATTGAAAGACTGCGGACCCTTAAAGTTCTTCCGCACACCCAGTATGGTATCGCATAAGTGACTACTAGAGCATATACTCCAGATGTGGAATCCGAAGCAACAATATTTCGAAGTTGGTGCTCACAGATTGACAGTTGAGGTAGAGGACATCTACTTCCTGATTGGCCTTTCGAGACGGGGTGCTCCCATATCGTTGACTGGATCCCATGGGGGGCACATTACTACTTAGGAGCTGATAAACCGCCACTGCATTCCTGGGACCAGGACATCGGGGAAGAAAATTCTCATAAAATCGGTGGTGGATGGCCCTCTACGAACCGTGTTCTTTACCATGCAGAGAGTGGCTAGAAGCCAAGGGGTACACCAGGCGTCTAGAGCGCATATGCTCTACGCCATAGAGGCCATGGCACCTACAGTCTTCAACTGGGCGAAAGCTCTACTTCTGATCTTCAAGGATCAGTTGACCAAGTGTTGGCAGGGGGAGATGAAGCAATTTGGTTTCAGTTCCATTCTAGCTTGCTTCTTTTTCGAGAGGGTTCCACAGATGAGACCCCAGGTGGTCTTTACAGAGTTGAGGGCACGGGACCCTTGCATGCAGAGGTGGGTCGAGATTATGGCCCGTACTGGAGCGGGTAGAGGCAAGGTAAAGTTCGGTGACCCGTTCTTTCAATGGTAGAGAGATCAGCTCCTCATGGTGGAGGACTATGCATATGCAGGCACTGACTTCAGTGGTGACCCTGACCTACCGCTCCCACCTGGTGGACAGTGGGGTGATGCCCATAAGAAACAAAAGACCCTAAAATGGAAAAAATGTTTTTATGTTTTGATATTTTATATTTTTATGTTTAGTAATGAGACTTGAATATTTTTATGCAGACGTCGGAGCAGCATGACCTGGGGGGGCATCCCCACTGGACAGGCGAGCCAGAGCCCATTTTGTACCACAGGTCCATGATGTGATAGGTGAGTTAAAGGAGAACCTAGAGAGGTTAAATATAGACATCCCGGATGCTTCTATCGATGACCTCCCACTGAGGTATCAGAGGCCTATAGCGGGAGTACCGGGTCGCTTTAGTAGACTGCTACGTAGAGTAGCCCGGGTAGTGATGTGTTACCATGAGCATCATTAGATGATGAGTGCATGATGTATCCACTGAAAGCTGGTAGCTTCAGGGCTTTTGTATGGTGATGTTTTACCTGAAAGCCTACATGCTTCAAATGAGGTCTCGTGACCTATTTTTTGTAAAACATGTTCATATATATATAGACTTCTACTTTGTGTTTATACGTCTCAAATGGTGAATGTATTTTACATGAGTTTTATGTGTCTTTTATAGTTTATTTACAATGAACCATGTTTGATTTTCATGTCATGAATGGGCAATATGCCAATCTAGGATGTAATTAGCCAATGAGTCAGCAACTACATTATGTTCCCTAGGGATATGCCTATAGGTGATAGTTTCAAATGAACTTTCTAACAAATGTACCCTTCAGAAGAGATGGAGAAGCATGGGATTCATAATGGTATAGACATGGTTTAGATGACAAACCACAAGTTGTGAATCCATCAAGACTACCAAGTTGCGAACATCTTGGGAGGCAGCTTCAGTAAGAAGACCTATGACTGCTCAATACTCGGTGATATTGTTGGTAGCGGGACCAATACAAACCACTCCTGAACTGAACAAATTGTAAGCTGGGGAATAGAGAACCCAAGCAGCTGAGGCAAGATTCAAGGTGTGGCGACAAGCACCATCAGCGAAGCCGTAGAAAGCCATATGCTCTGCACAACCAAAACATGGCATAAATAGATACGGACACTAAACTCAAAACCATATTGAAAAATACTTAAGCACACTGAAAGTCAAGTAATCTACATATATACAAGATAATATCCAAGATAGATCTAGGAATAGTACCTCTTCAGGTACAACAGATTGCGAGGTTGTCCTAAGGGGATTCCATCGTAGTCTATGAGCTTGTAGGCCCCTTTCTCTAAAACTTTGGAAATAACGAAAGGACCGTACCACATGGATTCGAACTTTCCTTTCCCTAGTTTGTCATATCTCTAATCATAAGTCAAAACTAGGTCAACCTCATTATAGGCACGAGGTTGGACATACTTGTCATATTGCGCCTTGACGCGTTTCTTGTGTGCCTCATTAGCCAAGGCAGCATCTCTTCTAGTTTCGTCAAGTTTGTTCAAGTATAAAAATCTCTCTTCCTATGCGGAAGTGTTTGGGAGAAGTTCGACAGAAAGTTTCAAGGATGGAATCTGACATTGAATCGATAATACAGCTTCAAGTCCATAGACAAGTTGAAAAGGTGTGAAACCAGTACTTGTTTTCACCGAAGTCCTATAAGCCCAAAGAGCAAAGAAAAGGATATGGTGCCAGTTGGATTTATGGTCTCCAACCATCCGATGAAGCATCGTTTTTAAAACTTTATGAATGGCCTCGACCTGACCATTAGCTCACGGATAATAGGGCATAGAGTTTTCATGATGAAAACCTAGCTTGGTACTTAGTTCCTCCATCATTTGATTACAGAAATGTGATCCGTGATCAGTAACTATGGATTATGGGACTTCGAATCTCACTATCACATGATTGAACAAGAAGAGAGTGGCAGTCTTACTGTCTTCTGCACATGTAGGCATGGCCTTAGCCCACTTTGTAAAATAGTCAATGGCTACGATGATGTAACAATGCCCCCCGGCTGAGGTAGGCTTACAATGCATATAATCAATCCCCCATTTGGTGAAAGGGCCAACGGCAATGACGGGGTGTAGCGGAGCAGGATGAGTCCACTTTTTCGGATAAAAGTGTTGACATGGTGGACATTTCTTAATAGCCTCGTGACAATATTTAAAGACTGAAGGCCAGAAAAAGCTAGCGTGAAGGATTTTCTGGGCTGTAGCCATCCCAGATAAATGACCACCACATGCTCTAGAGTGGCAATCATTCAACACTTGTTCAGCTTCCTCATGGGTAAGGCATCGTCGG
Organism: Pseudotsuga menziesii; assembly: GCA_001517045.1. Taxonomy (NCBI): domain Eukaryota; kingdom Viridiplantae; phylum Streptophyta; class Pinopsida; order Pinales; family Pinaceae; genus Pseudotsuga; species Pseudotsuga menziesii. The sequence continues at coordinate 97,065 of LPNX010751376.1, read as the reverse complement.
AGAACAGAATCAATACCACGTCTATACAAAGTGTCATTCAAGATGAGGTAGTATTTTGCGAGGTGACGGATACGGTGGCGATCGTCACGAGATAGATTTGGCTGAAATCTTTGTCTTTGGAGATAAATGAGAAAATCTCCATACCATGGGTCAATAGTGCTTATCAAGAACAGGAATTCATCCGGAAATGAATCATTAGGCTCAGATTCTGTCAAAGCACAAGGAAGATCATACATGAGCTTGGCAAAGACCAAGGATTTCTTTGATGTGACTTTAGCAAATTCCAGATCAAACTCTTGTAGTATGACTATGCACCGGGAGTACCTGCCCCCAAGCATCTGACGAGTCAGGATGTAATACATAGGGTTCTCGTCTCCCAATATGGTGGTTGTGCAGAGCAAAATGTAGTGATGAAATTTTTGAACAGAAATGACCGTGGCCAATGCTAATTTATCCATGCATGAATATTGGGTTTCAGAATCCATAAGATTATTGCTAGCATAGTATATCACGTTCTCCTGACCGTTAGGATTTTCCTGCACCAAAACCATAGCGATGGTAGTAGTGGAGGCAGCAATATATAAGAGAAAATCCTTTGAATAATCTGGGGGGTGTATCACGGGTGAATGAGTCAGAGTGTGTTTGAGATTATCAAAGGCTCATTGGGCTTGGTCATCCCAATAGAATGGAGTGTCCTTATTAAGGAGACACATGTAACCGTGTGTTTTCTCTGCAAAATTGCACATGAAATGATGGAGAAAGTTTACATTCCCTTGCAAACTTTGGAGTTCTAGAAGGTTGGTTGGGGCTGGTAGAGCTAAAATAGCAGCAATTTTCAATGGATCTATCCGGATGCCATCCTTAAAAACCACAAAACCTAACAGGCGTCCCATCTCAAGGCAGAAAACACATTTATGAGGATTGAGTCGTATATTATAATGACGGCATCTCAGGAAAATGTCTCTAAGATGACCAGGGTGGTCCTCTCATCGCTGTGAATGAGCAGGGAGGTCGTTAAGGTATGGTTCAACAATATGTTTTATATCGTGAAACACATAGGACATAGCACGCTGGAAAGTGGCTCCAGCGTTTTTTAGGCCAAATGGTAACTTCATATATGCAAAGGTTCCCCATGGGAAAATGAGTGTCGTCTTGTGCTGATAGGTGGGTAAAATCTCAATCTGATTATAACCTGAAAAGCCATCCATAAATGAGAAGATGACACTTTCGGCATAGTTGTCGATAATTTGGTCGATATGCGAAGTGGGAAAGTTGTCTTTGGGACAAGCTTTGTTCAAATCTCTGAAATCGATGCAGACTCTAATGGTTCCCTTCTTTTTATTGACAGGGACGACGTTCGATACCCATTCCGTCAAGGGTACGGGATAAATAAACCCTGCTTTGAGAAGTTTCCCTATTTCAGCTTTGATAGCTGCGGCTTTCTGTGGATGGACTTGCCTTAGTTTTTGCCTAACAGGTTTAGTAGTGGGATAGGTTTTTATTTCATGGACCACAATGGATGGGTTTATCCCCGACATTTCTTCATAAGACCAGGCAAAAATATCACGGAATTCTTTGAAAAGTGCCTTGTATGCTTCAGATTCTTCTACCAAGTAGTTCTGCCCAACATGAACATGCTCAAGGGTACCAAGCTTAGCTGATATGTCAATTGGATTTGTTTGAGTAATGTTGCATAGGTTTCCTTCAGAATCTGTGTCTTGCAACAATATAGGAGTTTGAGGTGTGTTGACAATATCAATGGAAAAAAGGGATGCAAAGTCATGGTCTACTGAACTAGTGTTAACGAGGAACGAGGATTTATGATGACGATCCTCCCAGATAGGCTCATTCGTACTCATGATCTCCATAATGGACTCATTGGAGGGAAAAGTCTCGGAGAGATAATCCAGAATAGGAAGAGAGGGTTCTAACCAGTAGGGCAGGTGGTAAGGGTCCGAAGCCATCAGATGAAGTTCATCAGTGTGGTCATCGAAAAGGGTTTGAATAAAATTGTACATTTCTTCATGTGGACCCAACGAGGTGGACTCAACAATTTGTTTGACCTTGGGATCATAATCAAACGACAAAATCATATTTACTGTCATCATGTCTGTGTTAGGAGGAGTGGACGGAAAAATCCCCATAAGGGATGAATCCTTCAACATGCCTACCCCAATCAACTGGTAAGGAGGAGGGAACTGGCCTAACATATGGATGTTATTAGCCGTGGAGGTAGTAACATCCGGCGTAGTAACATCCGTCGTATAGAAATCGAGCTGGACAATGGTGACAATTCTCCCTAGATGTAGAAATTAGACAATTCGAAATAACATCAAAGTGACAACAGTCATGGCGTAAAACCAATTTCTTCCTAGAAGGAAGTTGTAATCTAATGGGGCGTCTAGTACTTCCACTTGAATAGAAACAGCTTTTCCCCCAAGCTCGACTGAAAGGGCTAGTATGATACCATGGGGCCGGAAACCTCATATGTCCCTATATTGTTGGAAGCTCGGGAGAGCCAATAGCTTTCCAACAAGACAGGGAAAAAACCGAAGTTGAAGCTGCTTCGTCTAAGACAGTTCTAAAGGCCTTCTTTCTGACTACTTTCGTTATGATTTGGAAAGCGAGTTTGTGAGGTAGTCTAGACTTGTAGTTCTCAATATTGAAATGAATCAAGTTAGTATTGTCCGGGTCTAAAACTCCTAACATACTTAACAAGTTTTTGCGTTGTGTAGGACAACTTTGGAGTACTTCCAAGGTGGACATTGCGCATGGTTCCTGAGCAAGATCTTCAACTACATTATAAAATTGAGCAGCTCAGGCATTAGGGTTAAAAACAACCTTCCTAAGAGTATTCTTGGGTGGATGCAAAACCATGTCGAGACTAGGCTTCTTGATGGTTAGGGGAACAGTAGACGAAGATTCGGGAGAACCAATAGAGGGAGCTTTTCCTGAAGAAGAATTGTCTTCTTTCTTGTTTGAGGGTTTGTCATAACTCTGACTTTGAGTTTGCAAACTAATAGTATCCAAGGAAATCATGCGAATTTCCTCTGAAGAACTAGAGTTTCCCTGATTAGACATGTGGTATATCAGTTGTTATTGAGAGGGAAAAGGATCCGTGAGAACTGCGGGTGCGAGATTAGTTTTCAAAAATTGGGTGATTTCGTCCCAACGAGGACACTCTTTTGTGAAATGGTCAACTCCGCATAGCAGACATGGATATTTTGATTTTCTTTTCCCATTATCATTGTCATTGGTGGTTGGTTTTGGATTCTCCTGTTGGTTTCCAGGTTTTTTGTTTTTAGCTTTACCTTTCTTTTTATTGTTGCCGAGCATTTGAATACTCTCAATGGAATTGACCTCGACAAAAACCTTGGGAGTTGAAGGAGTAGGGGTGGAAGTATGGGGTTGCTTGGCAGTTTTTGATGCTAACGAGGACTAGATTGAACCAACAATCCCATCAACAGGGGTTTCTACTAGTGGCTTTACAGGATCGGTGCTTGGGTGACGAGCTTGAGGGATCAAGTCATACAAAGTTCCAGACTAGGAATAGACCAACTCCAGGTATTGGGCTCGACTAATGGCTTGCTCTTCAGTAACGGAACCGCCCATAGCCACATCTCGAGAAATTGGAGGCAACAAATACTTAGTAAACCAATCAACTAACAATTGATCTGGGATAGGAGCCTTAATAAGTCTTCTCCACCTTCTCCACTCACGTATATGATTGGATATGTGGGTGGAGGTGTTCTGTCACAGAGAAGTTAAGAGATCAGTGCCTATTTCATAATGGATAGGAAGCTGAAAGTGCGTAAGAAACATAGTTGCCAACGAGCCAAAATCCACAAACGAATGTTGCAGAAGTTCAATGTACCATTGCGCAGTTGTACCGGTCAAAGTTCGTTGAAAGAGTCTTAAACAAACTGAATCATCCATAAGGGAGTTTGAAGAATACCACAAATGGAATGTCATGACATGGTTTTTCGGATCATCTCCCTGCTTCCCGTCGAATTTTGTAATGTCCGATGGTAACTTTACTGGAATGGGAGGCCACGAGGGGTTATGTCAAATGGGATCATTAATCAACTTGGACAAATCAAGAAAGTACAAGGTTTCTAGGAAAGGTAACTGACAATTAGGTTGCACATATTGGTAATATTGATATGGCATATAAGTACCAGTAGGGCCGTAAGTAGACTGATAGACAAGTTGTTGTGATGAAGAACCACCAAAAGATCTGCCTGCAGGGGGTTGATTTCTGGGATCAGGACCGTTAGGACCACCGGGGCCTCTAGGAGGAGGACCACCAAGGCCTCCGGGACCACCAGGACCATTGGGACCACCAGGAGGAGGACCAGCAGACCCTCTGGGACCGGATATAGACCTCCAGAGCCTCCGAAACCATTAGGAGGAGGGCCACCAGACCCTCCGGGACCATTAGGAGGGAATCCACCAAGCCCCCCAGGACCACTAGGAACATAAGGGGGAAAGCCACCAGACCCTCCAGGACCATTAGGCCCCCCAGGGGGAGGACCTCCATAAGGTGGTCCTCCAACACCCCCCACAGTATGTATAGGTATCCCCCCCATAGTTGGCATGTAGGACCAGTTAGGTTTCCCCCATGGCGTGAAAGTATTACTAAGATATGGAATTCCAACATAATGCATTCCTAGAGGATTGGGTTGATAATCAATGTTTCCTACAGGTACTTGATTTGCTGTGTAACCATACCCCCAAGAGGTTTGATTGGTTACAAGTTGTGCCCCCAAGGGCTGACCTGAACTGGATGGGGGGTTAACCACATTTGTGTGGGTAGGAGGGACATAAACTGTAGATTTTTCTATACTAGAGGTCTTCCCATGACTAGGTACAATTTCGGTGACAGATAACATAGGTCGTGCCGAGAGTTACCTCCTGGCACTAGAAGGTATTGATGAAACAAGAATTGAATGTTGAGCCCCAAGTGCGAAAGACCCAGGAGGATTGGGAATGGACATAATATGGGAGGTGGTGGGGTTGATAGTTTGACCTAGATTATGTGGAGTCACAGTGCGATCTAGAATCGGCTCAATGGGTCTCATAGAATCGGCGAGTGAACTATATCCCATAGGAACGACTACGGAACTAGGTGGTGTGCCCAATATGTTATCTATTTTCTTCTCAATTTCTTGTGCACGGAGAATAGCTGCCTGGTATTGTCTACATTATTCTTCATTTGGTGAAACTTCTTCAAAAAAGTTTAAACGGGTGACAAATGAGGCAATGGCTTGTCCTATAGAGGTATCCCAAAATTGAGCATTAGGACCATAATTTGGACGGGTAGTATCATCAACATGACCTTCTATGGGAGAATGGATTGAAGTATTACCCCGAGAAGGTTGTTGGACCAAGGGAGGCGAGTGTGAAGGGTATGGATCTCCGCTTTCTGCAACCACATTTTCTCCCGCTTGGGAGTTGGTAGCAGCTCCTTGGTCGATAGCTTCCATAGGATTTTCTCCTGAAACAGGAATAAAATTACATGGCAAGCCCCATACTCTTTTGGACTATCTTAGCTCAGCCAGTTTGTACAGTTCCTATCTAACTTAGTGTCTCAAAACTAGAAAACACACCAAAAATTTCCCTACTCAAGCTATAGGCCAAACAAGCAAACTTAAATGACAGGAGGAGTTCAGATAGTTAGGTCTCTCACTAGGATTGTCAAGAAGGTGCCACTCGTGATATACCTCAAGGGTACGTGCATAGTAATCTCCCCGAATGTTGTTTTTGGTGTATGGATCCAAGCAAGATGGCCAAAGGGCTTTTCTCGGATAGATGAGGTATCCTAGTGGGGTCTCTCGATATACGCAAGGTACGTGGGAGCTCAAATCGGTAGTAGTTTTGTCTAATGCATAACCGTTCACAAGGGGCCTTCCTATATACAATCGAGTACGTGAAGTACCTTTCTATATACCTCAAGGGTACGTGAAAGGCTGTTCGATATACCGACGGTACGTGGAAGAACCGCGCAAGTCCCGGGATGTAATGCGGACGAGTAATGACAGCTCCTACGCTTAACGACGCCCAAACACGTCTCTAGCCTATCACTTAAATTGCTATGTAAATTTTAGCCTATAGCTACTGTTAATTTTAAAGTGGACGGTTAAGTGAATGCATGGAATTTTGATAGAAAAATTAAAAC